>CAUYQG010259424.1:0-35742 GCA_963574415.1 Tarsius wallacei
GCCTGTAGTTCCAGCTACTTGGAAGGCTGAGGCGGAAGGATCGCCGGAGCCCAGCAGGTCGAGGCTGCGGTGGCCGGGAGCGGCCACTGCCCTCCAGTCTGGGCGACAGAGTGAGACTCCAACTCAAAAAAAAAAAAAAAAATAAGTAGGAGCTAAACTAAGGATTTGAAAAGGCATATAGAATGGTATAATGGACATTGGAGACTCAGAAGAGGGAAGGTGAGAAGGAGTGGAGGGATGAAAAATTACCTATCGTGTACAATGTGAACAGATGGCGATGATGGGTACACTTAAAGCCCAAACTTCACCACTATACAATGCATCCATGTAAACAAAAACTATTTGTACCCTTCCTAAAGTTATTGAAAATTTAAAAAGAAAGATTATGTTCCTCAGTGCATTTAACTCCATTCCAGTCCTCACATATTTTCCTTCTCTAAATATGAGAAATTCGTACTGTCCAGAGCCTTGAGTTTTATTCTCTGAGGCAGAATTATTCTATCTCCACTTAGAGTCTACAATATGCATTAATCCATTTACTCTTTTATACCTTCAGCAAACATTTATTGAGCATTTTCTCTGAACCATGAATTTCTCTGAATATTGGAGATACAATGATAATAAGAGACTTTTCCTCGGTCTTGTAGAATTTATATTCAAGAATGAAAAGACAGACAATCGACATGTAGACAAATAAGCAATGCCATCTTCTTTGACATAATCTTTAAAATCAAAGAATAGACTGGCAGTTGGGGGAAGCTGCTAGGGGAAGGAGGGGCATGCCTCATCGACAAGGGTACCTGCATGATTAATGTTTGTATACCTAGCTGTGAATTGTACCCCACATCTTTATACTAATTAATTAATTAATTAAAAAAAGAAAAAAAATCAAAGAATATCACTTAGTGTCTAATGCACTAGGGAGCATTTTAAAAAATAATATGAAAGAGTGTGACTAACATAAGGGTGGGCTAGTCAAGAGTGGTAGCCGAGAAAGGTATGTTAGGTAGCTTTTAAGCAGAGACCCAAATTAAAAGAAGCTTTGTGAAGAAATAAGGGGGCTGCATCCCAACAGAATGACCAGCAAGTGATGGACAGCTCGCACTTTTTAAGGAACAGAAAGGCATCGTCCCGGATAGAGTGCGGTGGGCCATGGCAGGGACGTTGAGAGGAGAAATAATGTCAGAGTCCTACAAGACCTGTAGGAATTATTAACAAGTTTGGATTTAGCAAGCCAGATTTGGGGTTTGTTTATTTATTTATTCCTTATTTTTGAGATGGGGTTTTGCGATGTTGCCCAGGCTAGATTCAAATCCTGGGCTCAGCTTCTTGCGTTACTGCCATCTATCTGAAAAGCACATGCCTAGGAACCTGCTGGCCAGAAGAGGGAGACACCAGAAACTGAAGGGTAGAATAAAAACCTTTTCAACTACATGAATTATTTTCAAGGCATCCTTTCTAGAAAAACAGTGGAAGTTTTCCAGCATGATGAGTGAGTAGAAAACAAGAAACGAAGGCCAGACGTGTTTCAAACCTGTAATTCCAGCACTTTGGGAGGCCGAGGTGAGAAAAGTGCCTGAACTCAGGGTCTCGAGACCAGCCTGGGCAACTTGGTGAGCCCTTGTCTCTATAATAAATCAAAAAATAAGCCGGGCATGGTAGTGCGCACCTGTAGTTCCAGCTACTTAGAAGCCTGAACCCAGCAGGTCGAGGCTGCTGGGGCTGTGAGCATGCCACTGCACTCCAGCCTGGGTGATGGAGTGAGACTACAACTCAAAAAAAAAAAAAAAGGAGAAATTCAAATAGGAGAGAGAGATTCAGAGAATCCCCACAGTGATGGTGGTGGAGGAGGCCACAATATCTCCTGTGCACAAGGCAGAGAGGGCAATCTGTCCAAAATGAATCATACTAAAAAACTGTGGCCAAAGATGGATACCCTTCCTCTATAGTAAGCATTTAAGGTATAGTGAAAGTAAATTAGACTAAAATTGTTATTGATGAAATGCATACCATATGATTTGGGAATGGTATATGACTAACACTGAATTATGAGACATTAAAGGAATACTTTCAAACCTTGAATGTCTACTCTGAAGCAATATAGTCTGCTATTTACATAACTATGTGCTCAAGAACACAGAAGAGGCTGAAAAGTTGTCTCTGAAGAGGGTCATTGGGTGGCTTCAGGAAAGGTGAGAGAGAAGACTTTTGTTTCTTTTGAATTCAGTACTATGTATGTATGCTATGAAAATGAACTGAATGAATATGTTTCCCCAAGTTCAATTACCTATTTGTTTTATTTTCATATTGTAAATTTTGGCCTTCTCAGTCTTGAGGCTTACTAGTAGAATTTTACGAATTAAACTTAAAAATAGCCTCCTCTGGCTCTGAAAGAAAAAAAAAATACTTAGCAGGATTACACCAACAATATTTCCCTGTCCCCCACATCTACAAAAATTCAGATATCTGATATCATAAAAAAACTTCAAGTAAATGTTCTAAGAATATAAACTTTATATTTCAGAATTTTTTTGTCTTTTACCAATAAACATTAATCTCTGAAAAGTTGAAATCATGTTTCGTAGTCTTTATATACATTTAATTTAAATTGTCACGTTTTAATGATACCTACTTGTAATTTTGTTGTTAAAATAAGATTGCTTGTTGTCTTCACACATGCATAAAGTTAATGAAATGTGAAAATAAGATAGATTTCTTATTTAAATAAAATCTTTCAGAGCTGTGGCTAATTTAAAGCAATGCCAGTGATTATTTCTGAAATGACATATAACCCATTTTAGCAGTTAAGATAGCAGATATATACTGTTGGCTAGTGGGAAATGTCTCCTTGCTCCTAAGAGTCACCGGAAATGGTCTCCCTACTTGTTTTTCTGGATGTTGTCATGTCTGTTTATAATGTCTGGAAACTTGCCAACCATCATTGTTCCAGCCAACACTGGGGAATGCAGAGTAAAAAATGGAAGCAAATTTGAGCCTCTGAATACTTTTTTGCTATGAATCAAAAATCTCTGGAGCCAACTGTCCCTCTGGAAGCTTGTTATATGACTCAATATACTTCCTCATTGCTTCAGTCAGTATGGTATTGTAGTTTCTACTGAGTATTATCTCAAGTGAATCAAAACTACTAAAGGTCATGGTCCATACATACTGGAAGCTAGAAATGCAGAGATAAGCTGATTCCATCACAACCATCAAAACCAACTCGCTGTCTGGTGGGAGATAAACACACACACACAAATGCACGTCATAGTCTGGGTGTTAACTGTTATCCTACAAATTATACAGATGCTTTGTGAAACTAGACACACTTAATGCATACAATGCCAGAAATAAGGAGCAGAGAGAGATTGCAAGAATATCCAAATAGGCAACAATCAGAAAATAAAAATTTAAACCACAATGATAAAAATCAGATACTACCATATACCTACCAGAGTAACAAAAAAATTACTTAAGCTGATGATGCCAAATACTGTGAAAGATGTGGAAAAAGCAGAACATTCGTGAACTGTTTATGAGTCTATCAGTACATTTGTCTGGAAATCTGTTTAGAGTAATTGAAACTTATTAAAGTTGAACATAGGCATACCCATGACCAAACCCCAGCAATTCCACTCCCAGTATATACAGAAAGAAATGTGTACATGTGTGTTCCAAACGATATGTAAAAGTGTGATCATAACACCCTCATCAGTAGCTCTGACTTCTCAACATAGTATTCTCAAAAACATAGTAAAGGATTTTCAGTGAGGGGCCATGTTGGAATGCTTCTTTTATGTGGCTCTTGGCTAGTACTATACGGCCATGAAGGCTTCCTAAAGGAATTGTGCTCAGTGCTCAATTAATTCCTTGAGTGTGAAGCAGAAATTAGAAGACAAAAAGAAAAAAAAAGCAGTATTTGGAACAAGAAAAGTCTCCAAGAATCTCCAATTCAAAACAAAATAATAGAATCAAATTTTTAAAATAAGTAATCTCAATACTAAAACAAACAAAAATTCCAGCAAAAAAACTATTATACAATCTCACTCATGGTATGCAAAAATCTTAAATAAAATAGTAGCAAATAAAATCAAGCAGTGTGCCGGGCTCAGTGGCTCAGCCTGTAATCCCATGCTTTGGGAGGCTGAGGTGAGTGGATTGCCTGAGCCTGTGGGTTCGAGACCCGCCTGAGCAACTTGGCGAGACCTCATCTCTACAATAAATCAAAAAATTAGCCGGGTGTGGTAGTGCGCACCTATAGTTCCAGCTACTTGGAAGGCTGAGGCAGAAGGATCGCCGGAGCCCAGCAGGTCGAGGATGCAGTGGCCGGGAGCGGACACTTTTGACAATTTTGTGGACTAGCACTAGTCTCTGGAAAAGAGTTTAAATAGCATTTGTCCAAAGGCTTTCCTATAATTCTAATTCAAAGGGTTTCTCATTTGGATGAATTATCTAATTTATTCTAAGATGTTTACCATGTCTACAAGCCTTCTCAAATTCCTTATACTCATAGAATTACACAGTGGTATGAATTCTCTGATATGCAGCAATAATTGAATTAATTTTAGGTCCTTCCCACACTTCTTCCATTTAATGTATTTCTAATGAGTAAACATTCTCTGATGTTGATCAGACTTTGTGCCACAAATAAAGATCTTCACACATTCCTTACATTTGTATGGCTTTACATAAGTATAAATTACTATTTAATAAGATTGTACAGAAGTTGAAAGGCCTTTTCATATTTCTTATATTCAAAATATTTCTCACTAGCATGAATTTGATATCAAGTAAACTGTCCATATACAGGGATGAATGGCTTTTGCACATTCCTTACATTCACAGGGTTTCTCAAGAGTTCTCCTAGTTGAGTAAGTAGTATGTACACACACACAAAATGTTCTTTCACATCTTTCAATCATAAGTTTTCACCAGCATCAATTTTCTCATTTAAGTTGTCCACATAAAGGCTTCCCCACATTCTTTATATTCATAGAGTTTATCATTACTATGAGTTCTCTCATGTTGAACAACGTGTGCACCATGAGTAAAGGTCTTCCCAAATTCCTTACATTGATAAAGTTTCTTACCAGTATGAAGTCTCTGACAAACACATAGTTGATAGCCACTACAAAAGGCCTTCCCACATTCTTTACATTCAAAGGATTTCTCACCAGTATGGACTCTCTCATGCTTAACTAGGCTTGAACCCCAACTAAAGGCCTTCCCACATTTCTTACATTTAAAAGGTTTCTCACCAGTATGGATTTTCTGATGTCGAGTAAGTTGAGACCCACTACAAAAGGCCTTCCCACATTCTTTACATTCATACAACTTCTCACCAGTATGGACTCTCTCATGTTTAACAAGGCTTGAACCCCAACTAAAGGCCTTCCCACATGCCTTACATTCAAAAGGTTTCTCACCAGTATGGATTTTCTGATGTTGAGTAAGGTGATAGCCACGACTAAAGGCCTTTCCACATTCTTTGCATTCATACGGTTTCTCACCTGTATGAATTCTCTCGTGTTGAATAAGACTTGATCCACAATTAAAGGCCTTCCCACATTCCTTACATTCGTAGGGATTCTCACCAGTATGAAATAGTTGATGCCGAGTAAGCTGATAGCCCCAACAAAAAGCCTTTCCACATACTTTACATTCATAAGGTTTCTTACCAGTATGGATTTTTTGATGCTGAGTAAGTTGATAACCACGACTGAAGGCCTTCCCACATTCTTTACATTTATAAGGTTTCTCGCCTGTATGAATGATCTCATGTTTAGCAAGGCTTGAGCCCCAAAAAAAGGCCTTTCCACATTCCTTACACTCATAAGATTTCACACCAATGTGAATTTTTTGATGTTGAGTAAGGTGATAGCCACGACTGAAGGTCTTCCCACATTCTTTGCATTCATAAGGTTTCTCACCAGTATGGATTCTCTCATGTTTAACAAGGCTTGATCCCCATCTAAAGGTCTTCCCACATTCCTTACATTCATAGGGTTTCTCACCAGTGTGAAATCTCTGATGCACAGTGAGTTGATAGGCACTGAAGTAGTTCTTCCCACATTCTTTACATTCAAAGTGTTTCTCCGTTGTATGAGTTCTCTCATGTTGAACAAGTTTTGAGCCATGACTACAAGCCTTCCCACATTCCTTACAAACATAAGTTTTCTCTCTATTATGAATTCTTTGATGAGAAGTAAGAGATTTACTTTTTCTGTAAGCGAGCATTTTATCATAGCTGATTATCATTTGACTGGAGTATTCCTCTTGATGTCCTTGTAGTCCCTTGAACTTGCTTTTGCATTTCGAATTATTTCTGCAAACAGATGGCTCAAGGCCAAGGGTTTTACTTTTTTCCTTTATCTCCCATGGGGAAAAATTTATTTCAAAAATATCCTTTTCTGAATATATATTTTTAGTCTCATATGTTGACTCCAAATCTGAAAGAAAACAAGAAAACCACACATTTTATTTATTTCACCAGAAAAATAAAAACTCGATAGTAGAAATAAAAGATAAATTGAAAATAATACCGACTGGAAGTAAACTGAGTTAGGAGACTTACTGAACTCACTCCTCAGCATTAAGGCTCTCTTGTTTAACAACAAACTCAGATTTGTTTTTTCAATTCTTGGCGATCTTACTGCCCTGATTGGATAGTTACTGGATGGTTTCAGAGACTGTTTTAGCAAGTCCCTCAGGTTCATGCTGGTAGTCCCTTAAACCAAAATGTTAGCTTCCATCAATAAAGCCCTTATGTGCCCAGATGTGGTCTTCTAATGTCCCCTGCTAGGTATGTCTCTTAATGGCAATAAACTTCTTCCTATAATGAACTTTGGCTGATTTTGTTTGTCTAACCCAGTCTTTCTATGTTTTCTGTAGCTACAGCTTGTTCTCTTTACTGCTAGTCAAAAGACCACTGAAAAACTTGAATTTAACTCCAGAGTTTGTTGTCTGAACTTTCAACTTTGATATACTGTCCATTTGGTTACTTGTATGTGATTTGTTACGAGAGAAGAAATGATCACCACCTTCTAATTGGCTTTTGTGCACACCAGATCACACAGCCCCACACAGTTGATTCATTAGGAAATCGTTGTGTCACTTTCTATACCTTAAATGTGTCATAAGTCACTGACTGTGGGTTTTAATGTCTGTATTTTTGTAATGGATTCTACAGGTAAACTCATGCTTTGAGCCATGCCCTATTCCACAGCAAGATCACAAACTAGTGATTACCAGACTGCTCACCTGGCCCTGATTCCATTAGCCCTGTCAGTCCCCACCTTTCCTATACCTTTATGCTGTTTACCTTTCCTGAAAAACATGATTTATTACATATTATTTGGGGTTTTTTTAGACTCGTTTTATGTTTCTCCCTTACAACAAAGTAAACTGCATGAAAATGGGCAAGTTGTCATGAGTGTATTGATAGTGCCAAGCACAGTGTCTGGCTAAGAGTAGACACTCAATACAATATTTATAGAATGTATGCATATATTCATACACACACCACACACACGCATGCGCACGTGTACACACACACACAAGAGCTAGCAAATAGCTGAATCCACATATAGGTAAAATGGTTGCACTGGAAACAAAAAAGAACACCCTCCTCATCTCAATGGGAGGAAAATATGAGAAAACAAGGAAAGTGGTAAATAGGATCAAGATGAAGTTCCTTTGGTCGCTCAAATTGAGATCTTTACCTCCTCCCAGGTCTTGGGCCTTCATACCACAGGTCTTGGTCCTTCTTAGGGAGCTTTCCAAACACCACCCCAGATGTTTTTCCTCCTCTTCCTCTTTGACCTGTGAGGCTGTTCCCTATAATGATGGCCAGCCTGCCTTTGCCTTGCCTTCCCTTTTCTGGGTTCCAACTTGATGTGCTTTCCCTCACAGCCATCCAGGGCTCTTTCCTCATTCCAATAATATCATCACACCTGGCTTAGAAATGGAGTGTCTGCTTGCAAGGAAAGAAATGCTAAATGGCATAGACTTTTTTAAAATTATAAGCTCAAAACATTTAGTTAATTTTACAATAAAGAAAAGGTCAAAATAATACTGATAGAGACTTCAGAGAAAAAACATGAGATCACCTAGGTAGGAAAATGATCCTGTTTTAGACTCATTCAGGCTCCATCTCTTTAGAGCAAATAGAACAGGTAGTTGAAAAACACACCCTGGAGCCAGACTCCTTAGGTTCAATCCCTGCTACCACCTCCCACCAGATATGTGACCTTGGGAAACCATTGAAACTATATATGCCTCCGTATTCTCATCTATAAAATGGCACCTACCTTCTGAGGATGTTATAAAGATTAAATAAGTTAATGTATTTGCACTGCTTAGAACAGAGCCTGGTATATAGTAAGCACCGTGCTAACTATTAATATGATTACTGTTCCTGTTATTATTTTGCTAAGAGGAAAACAAGAATTTTCATGAGACATTTTTAGGATTTCACTCAACGTCAAATACCAATTTCACAGTTTGTCACTTTCAGCTTCAAATATGTTATAAGTAATGTGTTCATTTTAGTGTTAATTTAATTCTATTTATTTAATATGGCCCTATATAAGGTATAGAGACTCTTGAAAGTCAGAGTAGTTTAGGACTCTATTTCTAGCTGTTCTCCCTCCATATGGGTCAGAAAATAACAAAGAACAATGCTTCCCACTTTTTTTTTTTAATCAGTCTCTGTCGCCCAGGCTGGAGAGCAGTGGCACGCTCATGGCCACTGCAGCCTCAACCTGCTGGGCTCAGGTGATCCTTCCACCTCAGCCTTCCAAGTGGCTGTAACTACAGGCATGTGCCACCACACCTGGTTAATTGTTTTAAATTTTTTGTAGAGACAAGGTCTCGCCATGTTGCTCAGTCTGATCTCGAACCCCTGAACTCACGCAATCCTCTCACCTCCACCTCCCCAAGTGTGAGGATTACAGGCGTGAGCCACCGTGCCCAGCTATGGCTTCCCACTTTTATATGCCCAAGGATCACTGGGGGATCCAATGCAAATGCAGATTCTGTTGGGTAGGTCCAGGATAAAACCTGACATGCTGCATTTCTAACCAATCCCAGAAGATGCTGATGTTAACCATTTGTGTAATACTTCACAACAAAAAGTTAAAACTTAAATTAAAAAACACAACACATAAACCAAATCATGGCTTCTAATCACTGAGGAAAAAAATCCAGACCTCTCCCCAAAACCAGCAAAACTGTCATCTGACTCCTGCCTAGCCCCCTCACTAATTTCTTGGTACTCTCTCCTTCACTAACTCTGCTCTGGCCTTCTTATGGTTCCTCAAACAAAATAACTACACTTTGAGTAGTAAGGACATACATCGATAGAAAATCAAGCCTAACACAGTGTGAAACCCGGTTTATTTGTCAATCGCTATGAAATAAATGCCCTGTAATGCAAATCCAGTCCCTTGGTCATTAAAGAAGAGAGGCAATGGCAGGAGGGGCCCAAGGAAGGTATAGAGCTCACTGAGGGATAGGGAAGGAGCTTAATGAATCCATTTCTAATCTAACAAATATAAAAACATGCCTATGGGAACTGAGAGAAGAAATTCATCTGGTTTCTTCAAAGAAAGTCCTATAGTCTGGGGACGGTGGCTCACACCTGTAATTCTACCACTTTGGGAGGCTGAGGCAAGAGAATTGCTTGAGCCCAGGAGTTAGAGATCAGCCTAAGCAACATAGCAAGACCTCATCTCTAAAAAATAAAAAAATTAGCTAGGCATAGGAGTGTGTGCCAGTAGTCTCAGCTACTCGGGAGGCTGAGGCAAAAGGATCACCTGAGCCCAGGCAGTGGAGGCTACAGTGAGCTGTGATCATGCCACCGCACTCCAGTCTAGGTGACCGAGTGAGACTCTGACTCAAAAAAAACCCGAAAAAAACTGGGCTCCCTGGCTCAGCCTATAATCCCGGCACTTTGAGAGGCCAAGGCAAGTGGATTGCCTGAGCCTGAGAGCTCGAGACCAGCCTGGGCAACTTGGTGAGACCTTGTCTCTACAATAAATAAATAAGCCAGGCATGGTAGCACGCTCCTGTAGTTCCGGCTACTTGGAAGGCTGAGGCAGAAGGATCGCTGGAGCCCAGCAGGTCGATGCTGGGGTAGCCATGAGTGTGCGACTGCACTCCAGCTGGGCGACGGAGTGAGACTCCAACTCCAAAAAAAAAAAAAAAAATAGTCCTGTAATTTCCAGTGGAGAAAGCTGACATTGCAAAGAGGAGAGTCTAAATTATTTCAGGCAGATGACCTTACCCAGTGACACCAAGTTACTATAGTTCTCCAACATCACATCCACGTACAAGTCCCTCTGAGCAGGGTCCAGGCATTCCCACTCCTCCTGAGAGAAGTCGATGGCCACATCCCTGAATGTCACCAACCCCTAAAACCAAAAACCCATGTATTACTTGTGAAATTAAAAAAAAAATTCCAAGAGGAAAAAATGAAGACTAAACCACAAAGAAGGTAAAAATACAAGCAAGTAGGCTGGAAGCCTCTAAGGGTAGGAAAAAGCAAGAAAGCCAGTACGACTAAAGCAGAATGTCTACATGTTCTAGAAGAATCCTGTTAAGGCAGAAAAAACACTTCCTGGATACCATAAGATAACTCGGCTATGCAGATTTGTCGGGTAATATATAAAATAATCTTAGTTTCTTCTCTATCAAATAAAAAGCAAGTGTGTGTATATGTATACATGTATATTTACAATCTACTATGTGCCTCCCTCACAAAAATTCTTTGCGAATGTGAATTGCTAACTACCTTTTCTCTTTAAGCATATGAAAACTTTTTTCCAAACGTACTATAAAATCTCTATTTTGTAAAAATGATTTCCATTAAATTAAGGATTACTGCCAAGCCTCAAGTATGTTGTTGTATTAGATTTTTCTTATTATCATGAATAAACAAAATATTTTTATTAGCTGCAATTCATCTTGTCCTCTGGATATATGAGATTAATCACTCATATTTAGGTTGAACAAAACTTCTGAAGTTTTTCTTAATTCTGGTAATTTATTATCATCTAGACCTTAGGCATCTGCATCTTCTTCTCACCTGTTACCATCAACCAATTCTTGCTTAATATTTTCCTTGTTCCTGAGTTAGAGGAAAATGATATAGAATGCTGCATATGACACAGATGTCACCCAAGAGCTCCATCTCCTGGACGACAACAAAAGGGACTTCAAAGTCCATTGGTTGTATAGATCACGCGTGACTCCAAAGACCACTGCGGTTCATCTCTTAGGGACTCCCTGGAAAGAACCACTCATTCCCCTCTGATCTGAAAAGCTCCCAAAGTATGCAACCTCACATAAACTGAGGCTGAGACCAAGCAATCCCAAATTCCATCTTATCTCTTGAAAACTCAGGTCCGTGGAGAAGTTCCAAGTTCCCATGTGGTCCAATGGGACCCTCTACACTAACTCATCACACTACAGACTTGGCATAGAATGAGAAATTTGAGTAAGGGATAAATGGTACAGACCTGGCTGAACAAAGATAGCAGGGATAACAAAGGCATTACCTAAGATAGTCTGTCATGGATAGGCCACAGTTAAACATCAAAGCTCTTCCCAAGAATGCATAAACAACTGAAACTGCTCTTTTGGGTAACCATCCAGCCATCTAAATTATCTTGACTGGCTTCTTTGCTAGTCGCTCCTCTAATCAGCATCTTACCTTTAAAAATGAAAACTGTTAGCCAGGCACAGTAGCTCACACCTGTAATCCCAGCACTTTGGGAAGCCAAGGCAGGTAGATTGCTTGAACCCAGGAGTTCGAGATCAGCCTAGGCAATATAGACCCCATCTCTTCAAAAAATTAGCTGGGCATGGTGGAACATACCTGTAGTCCCAGCTACTTGGGAGGCTAAGGTGAAAGGGTCACCTGAGCCTAGGAGGTCCAGGCTATGGTGAGCCGAGATAGGTGCCACTGTACTCCAACCTGGGTGACAGTGTGGGACCCCAACTCAAAAAAGGTACTGGGAAATTGGTAACTATCAAGCTCAAATTCATATCCTGAAAGTCTGACACCAGAGTTTTTATCTTAGTTTGTATGAATCCTGTTAGTGCCTTTAACAGATGAAATCAGTCCACTACGGGTTTTCCTTGTATACAAATAAAAGTGTGCCAATTGTTAACTATATTCTTTGAGTGACTCTTTGACAGAAGCTTAATCATTTCCCTCAAAAGATTCCAATGCTCTACCATTGCTCTTGCCAGAAGACTGGGCACACAGATGATGTTGAATAATATGTTCAGCGGCTATGACACTGAATGGAAAGGGAAAAGGCACACAGGGGAAACACTGGACTATTTGGCCCCATCTTTCAATCGAATAGGAAGAACTGAGAAGCAGACTCAGGGGTGGAGTTCTGTCACATAGAAAGCTTTAGAAAAATTAAGAAAAAGATTTGTGTGACCTAAAATCACAGTATTTCATAAAGAGGAAACTTACATCAGTCGTCGCTTTAGAATTGCAAGAACTAATTAATGCTCCACGGGATTGCTCTATTGGTGAAGCACAGAATCCAGAAAAGCCCGAACTGGGGAAGGAAAAAGAAACATTAAACCAGGTATGCTTAAGTGATCCATCCTGGCTTAAGCTAATATAAGATTTCATCTTCTCTCTTCCTACTTCTACTCCACACCCCACATGCCATTTATGGATTCTAAACTCTTGCCTAATCCCCAAAGTTCTTCAGCAGGATGGTTTCTGGCAGCTCCTGTTTCTGGGGATGCTAATCTTAATGTGGGATTGAACTATTCGGTCCTGCCCAGATCAAATCCTCCTCCTTCCATTCCCACTTCTAAAGACTGAAAAGGGCCGGGCTCAGCTCAGCCTGTAATCCCGCGCCTTTGGGAGGCTGAGGTGAGTGGATTGCCTGAGCCCGCGGGTTCGAGATCCGCCTGGGCAACTTGGCGAGACTTCATCTCTACAATAAATAAAGAAAATCAGCCGGGCGTGGTAGCACGCGCCTGTAATTCCGGCTACTCGGAAGGCTGAGTTGGAAGGATCGCAGGAGCCCAGCAGGTCGAGGCTGCGGTGGCCAGGAGCAGCCACTGCACTCCAGTCTGGGCGACAGTGAGACTCCAACTCAAAAAAAAAAAAAAAAAAAAGACTGAAAAGGAACTGCATGGTCCAAGCTAGAAGGTCTTCATGGGCTCAGAACTGAAGGAAGTTGGGTAAGACATGGGAGCTAGACAAGATGTACAAGGAATTGCTCAGGAGCCCAGAAGGCTGACTTCTTAATGCATACATCTGAATACCCATGACATGGAACACTATGAAGTTAGTAAATGCTAACGTAGGGAAATAATCAAGATCTGCCCAATAGAAAAAATAGGTTATGAAATGTACAGTATGATTACATATATAAAATACACGTATATATCAGTATAGAAAGACAATCAGATATCAATAAATAAAAAAAGTTTAGAAATGTATATGTCTGTATATTAATAACAGTTATCTTCTTATTGTGGCCACAATGTTATGTTTAGGTAGTCTGCATAATTGTTGTAATCAGGCCATGCATTATATTAACTCCATGATTTCTACATAAGCCCATGTCCTGCCTAGAAGCAATGTCTGAAATCCCCCAAGTAATGTCATAGATATATTGATAAGGTCTTGATTCTGCTTCCCTTCATGTCTTACCAGCTGAGTTTATTTTGCAAATAACATGCCTTAGACATCATACCCTCCAGAATCCTGTTGAATCACCTGATCCCATTAGTCTTGCTTTGCAACTAACATTCATAAAATAAAAACTATAAGGCATAAGCCTTACAGAATAAATTCCATTTGCGTCTACATAACTGGCCATGGCCCCACAGTACAGCTTATAATTACCTTCTTATGAGTTCCTAAGGTGGGTCACCTGGATTACCTACTGGTCTTTATTACTGGCTGCCTTACACTTATTCCTATGCATATTTTTTCTTCTCTGTCTTCAAAGTAACAACTATATCTTCTAGTCATTGTGTCATTGTATTACCCCCCAAGTACTACTATCGCAGGGTTTTGCACTTGGGGAAAATTCTTACCGAAAATTCCACTTCTAGAAATATATCCTTAAGAAACAGCTAGAGAAGCACACAAGATGTATTCACAAGGACATTCGACCAAAAATAATTTATAATTACCAAAAATTAGACAGAAGGTTATAGTAGGTAATAGGTTTAATAAATAATGGCCCACTATATCCTCATTAGTTATGATGGTATTGGTTCATATTAATTGATGAAGAAAGAATTGCATAATCAAGAAAGGCAGGCAAGTATGTAAAATAATTGAAAGGTATATTCTGTGGAAACTAAGATAAAAACTCTGGTGTCAGACTTTCAGGATATGAATTTGAGCTTGATAGTTGCCAATTTCCCAACACCTCCATTCCCTCATCAATAAAAGAGGGATAAGAACAGAGTCTGTAATCCCGCGCTTTGGGAGGCCGAAGTGAGTGGATTGCCTGAGCCCGCGGGTTCGAGACCCGCCTGGGTAACTTGGCGAGACCTCATCTCTACAATAAATCAAAAATTAGCCGGGTGTGGTAGCGTGTGCCTGTAGTTCCAGCTACTTGAAAGGCTGAGGCGGAAGGATCGCCGGAGCCCAGCAGGTTGAGGCTGTGGTGACCAGGAGTGTGCCACTGCACTCCAGTCTGGGTGACAAAGTGAGAATCCAACTCAAAAAAACCCCCAAAACAAATATGACCTCAAATGTAAATCCATACAAAAATAACGAGCACAAAGACCCCAAACACCAAATACAAATGCATTTTTAAGATAAGCCATTGGTTGCGGATCATGCCCACTGTATTCTTCCCTTTGATGCACATTATGAAAAATTGACAATGAACCATGAGTGTCACCAAAATTCTCACTCTTCAAAATGAGAGGAAAATAATGTGATTCGCTTCCATTTATGTGTTAATCCTATGCTCGCTAATATTCTGAATTTTTATAAATGAGTCAAAATTCACTTAGAGGATATCAAAATCCCTAGCAGATTCCAAAACAACCCTAGCCAGGGGTTTTCTGAACCCAAAACCATTCATAAATATGAGTCTAAAATGACTCTCTTGGGCATCATCAAGTCTGGCCTGGCCTTCAAATCAACAGAGATCTCATCTAAACCTCTAAGTTCACAGGAACACTTCTTTCACACTCTGTCCACATAACGTCCTTTCATCTCCTGATGGTCCTCTTTTTGCAACCCAAATTCCAGTTACCATCTGACAATTGAGCAAACAAAAAGTGAAAAGAGAAAGTTTTACTCCTGGGCCAGAGTCTTATGGGAACAAAAGGCAAGTGTTTAATAGGGTAACAATGATGATGGGACAATTGTATAGGAGTCTGGCGTCACTGAACAGCATAAAAATATCTCTCTGAGAGCACACAATAGTCAGAAATTCTAGCGCCCTGGAATCATAACACAGAAACAGTAATGTGTTTGATGCATTTGAATTCTGTCTTCCTGAAAAAAAAAGTTAGTTCATCGTTCTCTTTCAGTGAAACAGGTACAAAGTTGTACCATTTTAGAATAGAAATGACTGGACTCAGTCATTTGTATCATGTAGGTTTGAGCACTGTCTCTTTCCAGACATTAAGGGAAGACATGAGGGTGATACCCGCTTCTTCCAGTGAACTTCAGTGCTGCATTTCTGTCTTGAGCTGCTCCCTGCTACCTGCTAGAAGAGTTTTACTTTTGGTTTTCTGAGTTCTTCCTTGTTTTGCTCCAGGACTACGATTCAAAGGATGATGATGGTAGTATACAAAAACTGTAGTAAGGCAGTTAGTTACTCATGACATTGGGCCAATAGCAATCCCAAAACCTCAAAACAGATAAAAAATATAAAAACAAATAAAAAAACGCACAGGAAACCTTTTGATCTATATAACCCAAGACACAGGCTTTGAGTACCCAAAGGCAAAAAAGCAAAACAAAACAAAAAGAATCAGGAATCACTTCATGAATTCAGAATGTAGCTTTTAGGTTAAGTGTTCAGAGACTTGCCAGGAACCGCAGGTGGGGCTGCAGGAAATGCTCAGAGTCACACTGGGGGTAACGTACGTTCCTCTTTACTAAACCAAGCTACTAGCAAGGACTTGTGGTCAGGGAATAGTGTTATAGCTAATAGTGTAAGAAGGAACACGCACCAGACCCCAATATGAGGTCAGTTGGAGTACTCAACAGAAAAAAGAAAGCCCGGTCCAGGACACTGATACTATTTAAACCAGGCCACTGCTATCTGCACCTAAGGATAAAACTCTTCAGCAACTTACTTTAGTTTTCACGTAGAGTATGCAGTTATCATTGGCTTAACATCATATACTTTAAAGATGCAACGCCACTTGATTACAAACCACACCACAATATGAATTTCTTGAGGGAAGAGATCTTATTTGACTTCCTGATGTACTCAAGTACATAAAATAGACACGAAGTAAGCCCTTACAATATGTTTGTTCAGTAAGTAAACCAAACAGCATCTTTATCTTAAAGATATTACTCAAGCAGGGACACATCGTATGTCTGCGCAGGCCGTGTCTCAAACAAACAAACAAACAAAATACCCGGTCCCAGGGGTTGTATAAGGCTGGAGTTCAGCCTATGTCCCCACCAAAACCTGGCTCTGGCCCACAAGTGCATGGTAGAAAAGGGTTTCTTTTGCAATTTGTTTGCCTAATGGGGAAGATTATTTTGTGGACAGAGTTCCTAGGTTCTGTCGAGGCAAGTTGCCTCAGGGGGGTATTTTGGTGAGCTGTGTAGGTCAAGCCACAGGTGCACTCAGATATAATGCAATGCATTCCATGAAAATCATTCTACAATTCGGACATCTCCACATTTATTTTCACTACTGAGGTCTTTCTAAATCGAAAATGCTGTGATAACTGAGGACACACACCTTCAACAAGTTTCTCAATCAATCCTTACAAACATAACTCACAAGTGGAATTGGAAATCTTGAAATGCTAAAGCCATGTTAGCCCTACACTTCATAGAGTTATCAACAAGCCAACATGCTACTCTGGGCATTTGGACCATCATTTTTTTTTTCTTTTCTTTTGTTCTTACAAAATCTTACAGCAACTGAATAGATATTCGGTTATACTTATGATATCTAAGTAGAAAGAAATATTGCCATGGAGGGCAAAATAATGAATGATAAATGTTCAGGATCCGCTTATGAGTGAGAACATGTGGTACTGAGTTCTTTGTTTCTATGATAGATCACTGAGTATGATAGACTCTAAACCAATCCAAGTTGCTGTGAAGTCCATACATTTGTCCTTTATGGCTGCGTAGTACCGCACATCTTTAAAGTAAAAAAAAAAAATTTAATAAAATTTTTTAAGTAAAAAAAAAAATAATAATGATGATGTATGAATAGAGAGGTTTAGGACAAGGTTCTCTAACTTTGGCACTGTTGGCATTTGGGCCCAGATGAGTCTCTGTTGTTGAGGGCTGTCCTGTGCATCCCTGCTCTCCACTCACTAGATTCTAATAGTATCTCATTCCCCTGTGGTGTCAGACAAAATGTCTCCAGACTTTTCCAAATGTTCACTGTGGAGCAAAATCACTCCCAACTGAGAACCACTATAATAGGTATAGCTCCCAGACTGGGATTGGGGTAGAGGCAGAAGAGTTTAGATATTCACCGATAATTTACAAGAATTGCCAGCAAAGTACTAGAAAGGTCCTAAGCCCTAACATCTAGCTGACAAGTGCAGCCACCCGAGTTGGGGGAAAGGAGGTGGTAAGAGGGTGGAGAGATGAGCTGAGACAGGCAGCAGCCTAAGTAAGAAATACAGGGCTATATTTATAAATGGGAGAACAAATTACAGATGACAACCTTAGATTGCGCAAACTGTGCAATTCCCTTTTGTTCTACCCTAGTTAGTCATCTTATGTTGGGTCCCTGTGTATGCATCTGAGGCAACTAATGATTGTCCATAGATATTTTCTTCCTTTGCCTGAAAAAACAATCTTTTCTGAGAAATCAAGAGCATCACTACACTGTTGGCCTGATTTGGATAACGTGTTGGCTGAAATAATAGCTGTTGCTGATAATAAAGAAGGATAATCCTAATAAGTAGAAACAGTTGGTTTGGCAATGACTTTAATGGCCAGGTTGAGCCTCTACAGCATCTAATATGAGTTGGACCACTTGGTTTGTGCTTTTAGGTAGGGAAGGAACAAAGTTATAAAACTCAGATCCAACTCTTACCTTGGCAAATCTGTTGCTCTTTTGCGGGGGCTTCCTCATTCTGGCTTGTTCCCATCTTAGAACAGGCCATGCACAAATAAAACTTAAGACTGGTAGAATTATACCCTTATAAAAGTTAGGAAAAGAAAAAGGTTAAAGCAAAATAACGTCTTTGCATTCATTCTGGTATTTCGTCATTATAGTGATGCATCATTATAGTGATCAATTTTGCATGCACTATAAGAAGAATCGCCTTATTCTTCTTGAAATATCTTCATCTGGATTTTAGGAAACACAGTTTGCTGATTCCCCACCTTCCCTCCTCATCTTTCTGAGGGCTAAAGTTGGGGTCCTTTTCCCTTTGCACTCATTCCCAGGATGGTGTGACTACCAGCATGATCCATTAACAAGCACAGTAATCTTTTATTTTCAGTCCATGGCAAAATACATATAAAAAGTCAGAGTGAGTGTTTAGAAACTTTCACAGCAATCTGACAGAACAAATGTATGTCTACTAATTCTAACGGCAAAAAAGAAACTAAAAGTGGCACTTGTTTTTAGTAAGTCTTTATTTGACTTTTCTTTAAATTTCACTTCCCTTTTAGTTGATTTTTATTGTATGTTACAAAGTACCAGTCCACAGACAGAAAAAAAAAAAAGGTCCTTCACCAGATATATTTGAAGAGGCACTATCTTAGATTATCTCATCTAATCGATGGCTTTAAATACTACGTAGACTGAATGTTTGTATCTCGCCCAAATTCGTATGTTGAAACCTAATATCAATCCTATTGTATGAGGAAGTGGGGCCTTTGGGAGGTGGTGATTAGGGCATAAAGGTGGAGTCCTTATGAATGGGATTGATGCCCTTCCATAAATGACCCAATAGAGATCCCTCACTCCTTCTTCATGTGAGGACATAGGGAGAAGACTGCTATCTATGAGGAGTCAGATTCTCCTCAGACACCAAATCTGCCAGCACCTTGATCTTGGACTTCCCAGCTTCCAGAACTGTGAGGAATAAATTTCTACTGCTCATAAGCCACTCCGTTTATGGTGTTCTGTTACAGCAGCTTGATAGGACTAGACAAATACCATCTATATGTTGTCAGTATCCAATTTTATATCTTCATTAGCATCCCCTGTGAGTTCCAGAGTCAAATATCCAACTGCCTACTACTCCACATCTCTCTCCCTTTGGACATCTTAAAAGCCTCTCCACATCTCTCTCCCTTTGGACATGTAAACATGTCCAGAAATGAGGTCTTATTTTATGCTTTTTAACTTTCCTCTTCCCTACTCTTTGTCAGTTCATTAAATGGTACCCACCCAAATTTTTAGGCTAAACACTTAGGGGCCACTACTAACGAGTATCTTTCGACCACACTCTACACCTAATTCAGCAGTAACTCCTGGAGGCTCTGACTCTAAAAGAAATCTCAAATTGGACCACTTCTCAGCCACTCACCACCAAGTTCAAACCACCGTCTATCTTCTCTCACCTGGAAAAAGGACAAGGACTTCTTGCTATTTCTCCCTGTTTCTACACTTGCCCATAATAGTCTATTTTCCCCAACAGACACATTAGGCTTTTAAAAAGTATGAACCAGAGCAAGTTCTTTATACTCCAAACTCTCCAATAAATTCCCATTACATATAGAACAAAGTACAGAGTATCACTATGGTCATGACTCCCTATGTAATCTGTCCTCCCATCATCTGAACCCTACTTGTGCCCACCTTCTTGCTGGTTCACTCTGCCACAAACCCAGTGTTCTCTTTTTATTTTGAAAACACCTTAGTCACACTTCTGCTTTAGGTGTTTTAAAATCTTGCTTTCCTCTGTCTGAATTTTTTTTTTTTTTTTTTTTTTTTGAGTCGGGATCTTACACTGTCACCAAAACTGGAGTGCACTGGTAGGATCCTGGCTCACCGCAGCTTAGCCCTTCTGGGCTCAGGTGATCTTACTCAGCCTCCTGAGTAGCTGGGACTACAGGTGTGTGTCACCACACCCAGCTAATTTTTTTAAAATTCCTTTTTAGAGGCAAAGTCTCACCACGTGGCCCAGTCTGGGTCCAAATCCTGCCTTGGCCTCCCTAAGTGCTGGGATTACAGGTGTGGACCACTGCAGATGTTTTCTTTTCCTAGACATTTGCAGAGTTACCCCCTTGCTCCCCTAAGAACTCTTTTCAAGTATCACTGCTACCATGCTTCACTTCCTTTCACTACTCTCTTTCACTTCAATGCACGATGACTACTTGACATTGTAATATAATTCCATTATTTTAAAATTTGTTCATTGCCTCTCTCCTTCCCATGGAATATAAGCTCCATGAGGGCAAGGATTTTGACTTGGTAGGTGATTTTCTCCTGTGTCTAGAGAATGCCTAATACAGAGCAGAGCTCCCAAATAAGGGCTTGAACAAGTTATTTTATTTCACGCATGTTCCTGAACACAGAAAGCAGTAAAAATGGTGGATTAGCTAACAGTAGGGTTTTGCTACTTAGGCTTACCACGCATTCATTCATTTTACTCCCTTAACTTTTTTTTTGGAGTGGCTACATTCCCTCTTAGCCACAGTTTTTAAATAATTAAATATTTATAACTATATATTAGACTGAGAAATGTGAAATATGGAGATACACATTCATTCAGACTCAATTGATTCTTATTTTGTAATGACAGTTTGAACTTCTGTTTTTGCAACCTTATGGAAAATTCAGTATAATAGTGTATATGAGAGTGAAAGAAATGCTTTACATTTTTTAAGGAAAGCTAACGCTCAAATACCAGGGAAGAAGTCATAAAAGTACAAATACTTTTATGCACTAATTACAATATGTCTCATGTATTCATTAGCATGGGTCACCCATGACTCTACAAGACAGCATCTTTAACCTCACTCACTCATTTATTTTACAGGTTTACTGAATACCTACTATTTGCTGGGCTCTCTTCTAGGGGCTGGGGGAGGGGATGATACAGCCATAAGGAAAGCAGAGAGAAGACTCCTTCCAAAGGCACCTGTCTTTGACAGCAGTGAAACTATCTTCATCAGCCTAACTCACTGGCTTCAAGGAACTTTAGCATTCTCCTCATGAGAGAAGTGTTTGCTCCTTCCCAAACCCCTGTGTCTAGAAATGTCTGAACAGGCTGGGCTTGGAGGCTCACGCCTGTAATCCCAGCACTTTGGGAGAGGGAGGTGAGAGGATTTCCTGAGCTCTGGCGTTTGAGACCAGCCTGAGCAACATGGTGAGACCTCGTCTCTACAATAAATCAAAAAATTAGCCAGGTGTGGTGGCACCAAGTCTGTGGTTCCAGCTACTTGGAAGGCTGGGGCAGAGGGATCACTTGACCCTAGCAGGTCAAGGCTGCGGTGACCATAAGGAAATTATTGAACTCCAACCTGGGTGACAGGGTGAGATTTTGCCTAAAAAAAAAAAGTCTGAACAGCTTTGAAATGAAGATATATGATTTTCTCCTACCGCAGGGAGAAAACATATAGGAGGTGCTTTTCAGATCTTAATTTATTAAAGACAGAACTATTTGTATTTCTCACCAGGGAGTATTTATATATAAATCCCCTCTCATCAAGTAGTTTTGGATGAAACATCTCTGAAAAGAGCTGAAAGTATCCATTAAGCAGAAACAGCCTTAAGCAATCTATACGCACTTTTAATAATTGGCTTGTCTTCTTTCCTGCTGTGACTTTGCACCAACACTCAGCTCATTCCACCTCAGGAAAACCATTACCTGATTTGTAGTTCAACCCGATGGCAATCGCCATGAAGCCAGGGACGAGGTGCATTCATCTTTTGACCCTGACCTTGGCGCTCCTGTGCATTCAGTGAATTTGCTTTCTATTTGTGAGGTAATCTCATGCCAGCTGGACTGTTAATTTTTTCAGAGGGGAAAAAAAATTGTTCTTTTCCT
Source organism: Tarsius wallacei (assembly GCA_963574415.1). Lineage (NCBI taxonomy): Eukaryota > Metazoa > Chordata > Mammalia > Primates > Tarsiidae > Tarsius > Tarsius wallacei. Next base: position 22,177 of record CAUYQG010259424.1, read on the forward strand.
GCACCTCTTTCTGCTTGTTTAAGTGGTGTTATAACTCTTTAGAAAAGTTTCGTTTTCCTTATAAAACTTAAGTTAACTGGACTCTATGACATTTTCCTTCCTTTTTCGCCTCACGCCTTGGTTTTCCAGTAAGCAGCCTCTGAGAACACACAAACCAGATGTGGCTTAAAGATTTGTAATCTTTAACTCTTTTTTTACACCCAAGAGTGGCATTTTGGGGGGGGGAGAAAGAAAAAAACAGAACCAGGAAGAAGCTCTGAATCTCCTACAAAATACAGACAGCGCTAAAGAATGACCTCCCATGTATATAATTTCACCCCATCAGTCCACAGTTGGGGAGGGAGGGTCCTTTTACTCTTTTAAGTTGAAAATTCACATGAGGAGTATCTGAGAAGGAATGGGAAGTGGCAAGAATATACAAACACTCATATCTATCCAATGGGTAAATCACCCACAAAAGAAATTCGTCTGTTTACCATTAGTCGAAACTGTTCTCAAAATTAAAAATACATATCAATAAACTCAAAGTGTGTTCATGTGACTGTGACGATCCAATACTAGGCAATGTCTAAGACAAGATTACCAACTGATACCATACTTCTATCTATAAAAAGATTTTCTTAAATGAATTGTAATGAAATCAACTTTTGGTTTGTGCTTCCTGTTTGCAATGAAGAATGTTAAAAGAGAGAGAATTAATATATGTGCTGTTTACCTGGGTGGCACTGTGTTTCGTCCACTTCCTGGTACAATATGCCCATTATGAGAACACACTGGAGACATTATTTCTCTCTTAGGAAAATGTATGATTTATTCTGAGCAACTATATTCTTCATGTCATATAAACATATTGAATTATGAAATTGAATATCCATATCTCTTTATTTGAACAACTAGAAAATTCAAATAGATTTGTGACCACTTCTGACAACTGTGCTAATGCTCGGCAGTTATTCTTCAGTTGTGTTTTATTTTAATTTTAATCTTTACTTTCCCTTTTCCCAATTTCCTCTCTATTGGTGGCACACCTTTTCTGTGGATCATCTTCTGGGTACTGGTGACTCTGTGGTGCTTTCATATGTCTGTGGGAAGACATCGGCTCTGCATACCTTTGTTTTCCTCTATCACATGTATTTAAAGAAGAAAACACACTCAAGTGAAGCCTAAAGAGGTCTGTGCCTGAATTAGGGAGCAGTGGGCAGATCATAAATGGAAGGCCCACGTTTTTAACAATAATTCGCTTGTAACATGATGTGAAATGGACGTTTCAGCCGAGACCTGAAGACTCTAGGCCCAGCATGTTCAAAAGAAGGGGCAGACCCCACTGTTTAGAACTGTGGAAAAGAAAGTGGGTGGAAACTGAGGGTGGCTGCCCTTAAATCCTTCACCCTCTTAGAAATAGAAGATTCTAGAAGCTAGAAACTAGAAAATGATCTTCAAAGACTTTTTTTTTTTTCTTTGGCGAGAACTTTGCTGTGAGTGCCCCATCTCCATGACCTGAGGAAGTCGGTTTGGGGATATTCTCACACTTCAACCTTGGAAAGGGGGCTGGAAAAAATACTTGAAACCACAATGAGAGACCACTTCACACCCACTAGGATGGCTATCATCAAAGTATAATAAGAAGTGTTGGTGATGATGTAGACAAAATGGAACTCTTATACAATGCTGAAGGGACTATAAAATTGAGAAGGCTTTGTGAAGAACAGTCTGGCATTTCCTCAAAAGGTTAAATATAAGAGTTACCATATAGCTCGGCCGCTCCACGCCTAGGTATATACCTAAGAGAAATGAAAACATATGTCCACACAAAAACTTGTACATGAATGCTCATAGCAGCATAATTTATAATAGCCCAAAATGGAAGCAATCCCAACGCCCATCTAATAATGAATGAGTAAATAACACGTGGTACCCCTATAAATGAAATGTTACTTTACAAAAAATTAAGCATTGATACATGCTACAACATGAATGAAGCTTGTAAAGAAGTTCATCCCACGCGTTGCATAAATCCCTTTATAGGAAATATTAAGAATAGGCAAATCTTGGCAAAGAGGAGCGTATAGGTTACCAAGGCCAGGAGAAGAGGCAGAAATGGAGAGTGAAGTTAATGGGTGTGGGATTTCTTGTCAGGGTGATGAAAATGTTCTAAAATTAGACCATGATGTAGGTTGTTGTCCAATTCTACGAATATGCTGAAACCCACTGAACTGTATGTTTCAATGGGTGAATTCTATGGCATGTGAATAGTATCTCCATGAAGCTGTTGTAAGACCTTTTGAATAGCTTGGTATCTGGTTGGGGCAATAACTGATGAGCCACATCTAAGGGGCAAGCAGCAGCATCAAGGCCTCCAAGTGACCGAGAGTCAGTGGCAGGGAGTCTGAAGTCCTGTTCCTGAGGCCCTGTTGGAGATGTAGGAAGGAGCCCTCACAGGAAGCTGGAGGGCTGCCTCATGAGAAGAGCTAAGTATTGCCGAACTACTATCTTATGCAAACCAAATGGACAGCCTGCATCATGAAACTGAACGGGTTCCCCTAATACATGAGTGACACATCTTTTCTGTAGATCATCTCCTGGGTGTTGGTGACTCTGTGGTGCTTTCATATGTCTGTGGGAAGACATCAGCTCTGCACAACTTTGTTTTCCTCAAGGGAAATCATAGATCGGAAGAGAAAAGTGTTAGTTGTCTCCTCTCTCTGTCAAATGTTTAAGTTGGACATTTGATTCTGTCATTAGATAAAGACTCTCTATTTATGGGAAAAGACACCAGGATACAATGCAAGGTCTCCTTCATTACCAGATCTGGCGAGGGACTTCTTGACTTTCTTTCAAAGACGGTACCACAGAGATGTTAGGCAACGATTGTGTGCTCTGCTATTCTAGATAAAATAGGTCTCACCACAAAGTTTAAAGAAGAGAGTGAGTAGAGAAAACTGGTTCATAATGAAGAAAAACAAAAGAATATTTTGTATTATGAAGGACAGATCTTGAACAAGAGAGCTGTTTTTCTTCAGGCAAACATACTGTGGCACACCAAGGGAAGAGCCAACATTTTCTGCTCATTCCTCTGTAGATAACAAGAAGGAAAATTGTATGTTAAAACCTTCTAGTAAAGCTACCATATCAAACCACAACTTGTGGGAAACCACCCATTGAAATATCAGGGCTCAAAATTAGGTATGATGAATTCCTGATTATAACTCCTTTTGGAAAATAGTAACAAACATTTGGCTAGCACTGTACTGTTCACAAAGCATTTTCTTTATTATGTTATTTTATTTATCATCACAAGCACGCCTCATATCACCCTAATATTACATGTAAGAAAAGTAAACCTCAGAGAGCTGTGACTTAAGTAAAGTCATACCACTTAAACGGAGCCAGACGTGACCCAGGCCATCTGACTCCATAGAGTAGGTGCTAATTATTGCACTATGCTGCCTCCCTTGTAGAATGTATTCCACAATGCCTCCCAAACAAGTGTTCTGAATATCTCATTGGCACCAGACCCGGGAGCAGATTTCTAACATGCGAATAATTCAGGCACACATGTGAATGCTCATTATCAGTCTCCTGATTTTACAAAAAGAAACAACTCACTTTTACATAAGAAAAGTCACCAGGGCAGCTAGCTGTGGTCTCATGTTGCCATAATGACCAAGGATGGTGGCATATTCCAGAAACCATAGAAATTCAGAAGTGACGTATACCAGGATGCTCTGGAAGTTACAGGAAGTAGAGAATACTTCTGTCAATTTTTGCAACAGAAGTCTCATTGGTGATCAAAGTCCTGAGTATGAAAGTGAGAACGAGGACACTTGTCCTCCTAGACTCTAATATGTAAAGACAAAGTGACAAAGATGCACTTTTTTTAAAGGACATGGTTACAAGTACCACAAAGTTCACAGTATTCCACATTCTGTTTTCTTTCCAGCTTGTTGTAAATCAACAAAATACATTCTTAAAAAGTTCTCTTAGCCTGAAACATCTCCTGAAGCAATGTTACTCTAACACTTACAAGTCCTTAGGTCATCAGGCAAAGTGGCACTCTCTTAGAGGAGTGCAAAAGTCACTATTCTACCTGTTCTATTTACTTCTTTTCAATTTTAAGGAATAATCAGTTTGGCATACTGAATTTTTTTTTAAAAGTAACTCTATCTAAGGCATTTGTAATTTTGTAAGTCTTAAGTCACACATTCATTAAAATATTTGTTGAACATCTGTGGAGAGACTGTGACTGTGATCAGGAGCTTAAAAGAGGCAGGCAGTGTGCCTTCAAGGAACACTGGGTGGAACAGAAGAGACACACATGGAAACTATTAGCTTTAACAGTATATCATAAATGTTGCAGAACAGATAAAACAAAGAGCTTTAGGCACCCAGTGGAAAAAGGATCAGGGAGAGGTGACTACAGGAGAGAGGTAAAGAGGGTTCTGGAACTAGGGGGCTGGTTTACTGGCTTAACACTGTCATTTACTGGCTGTGTGACTCTGAGCAAGTTAGTGACTTCTCTGTGCTACCGTTTCCTCATCTACGAAATGGAATGATAAGGGGGTATCTCATGGAGTTGTTGTAAGTATTTAAGTTAACTCATAAAAGGCACAAAAGTGGTTTTTGAAACATAGTGAATGTTATATAAATGCCAGACATTATGATAAGTATTAGGTCTCTGTAGTAACGAGTAGATGTCTGGTCCCCTGTTATTCACAACGTAAAAAACCAGAAAATTCTGTCTATATCCAGAAGTGTATCAAGTGGCTCCCTATTATTGCAAGGCAGGCTGAGAATTTGAATATCTACTTTCCAGCTTCAACTATCTCGTTTTCCAGGAGGAAGACAAAAGGAACGGTAGCAGAGGAGATCAGACCTTGGCAGGTAGAATTGTTTTAGTCATGTATAAATTTTCTCAAAATTAGCCACACTTAGAGTAAGGGACAAAGATGAAGCAGACAAGTCCAGGGTTTTAGAAACATTTTTGCATTTATAAATAATTTGTATATCTCAACATAAGGGGCACATGACCCATTCTGTGAGTGGTTGGAAATGGGGTAGACACAGGTCAAAAATTTGGTCTCAGAGGTCTCATCATCTTAATTTGGTCACTTATTATGAAAAAAGTAAACATGAAGTTGTCCAAAGATACTTTAAAGCTGAAAACCAGAACAGTACATTTTTGTTGTTATTATTTTGGCTAACCTCTCCTGGAATCACCTTTCTGGTTTGACTGGTACTTTGTACAGAGCAATGAGGTCTCCTACAGTGGAGTCTTTCCCTGCACTCTGGTTTTCAGTAAGGCAGACCATTTAACTGCTCTCCTGTATCTCTGAAAGAAAGTTATGATTTTGCCACTGACTTAGCCATAGGAAACTCATCTCATTACCCTTTTTTGGGTCTGAAGCTGCTGTCTCAAGAGTGCATCTCATTGTGCTTTGTGTCGGCCAGTGCTGGAGACATCTTTAATAGCTAATGAGCAAAACTTTTTAACTTTTATATTAGTTTGAGATTTCCCTTCTTTGGGCTTGGGGTGCCCTGGCCACCTCATCTGGCTGTGAGAACTCTACAGTTTGTAGGCTAGCAGTGTGCTGATCTTTGAAGTTTCTTTCCCTACTTAGGCCCCACTTTTGGTAAGGTTTCTGTGAGGTTTGTTAGGTGTACATCCTGCAGCTAATTGACTTACAATGTGCTTTCCTCCATTGTGGTCTCTTTGGGACTGATTGGGAGAAAGAGAAACCAAGAGTGTATCCGTTTTGATGCTGCATATTGACAAGTGTCCTTTTGAAATAAAGAACCAGTCCCTTCAAAAAGAAAGAAAGAAAGAAAGAATTTGTATAACTGTTATTTTACATATTTATCAGATTTAAGATTGGGTAATTTATTTAGATTTGTTATTTTAATATAAAACTTATAAGAAACATATACTGTATATAAAGACTATTGAATGTTTATGAGAACTTAAGAGTCATCATACTTATACATTCAATTTATTATATTTATGTAGATTTCTCTAGAACTTCTGATGATCTAGTTTGTTAGGCTATTGAAAAACTTCGAAAGGGAAGGAAGTGTGTTGAATTTATGAATGCCGTTTAAATGTTTAATGGAATTTAATTAACTACATTGTCAAAGTCTTGAATGTGGTTGCTGAACTGTATCAGATTTAGAAATAAAATAAGTTTGAGTTAAACTTAGGAGCTCAAGAAAAACTAAGTTATAAATTTGCAACTTGAATACATTGAATATTAATTTAAAAATACAAAAATAGGTACAAATTATCTTTTCTTTACATGAAACATCCAGAAAGACACCAAATCTTACAGTAAAAACAACCAGTGGGGAAACAAGCCTTAACTTGAAATCATCAAATTTGATTTCAAGGATTACTATGAACCACTGTGCTATATTTTGTCCTGCTCTGGCTTTGACAAATATCACCCTATAAAACTGTTTCTCAAACGTCTCCAGTGACCTCTCAGCTGATAAACCCCATAGCCTTTAATCCCCTATCTTCCTCAAACTCAGCACATCATGGTTTTCAAAACACCCCAGTGTCCCCTTCTTTGAACACTATCCCATTCTTCTGAACAGTTCAGGTTCCTATTAGGATTTCTCCGGATCACCATTCACCACTCACAGAATAAATCTCGTTTCCCCCAGGTCATCTGCTCTCAGCACCTTCTCTTCTGTCATGAATCCTTGGATGTGTCTTTCCTCTCTTACATTTAACTTCTATTCCAAAATCTCTTTAAGTGGGGCTTAAATAACTAGGGAATTCAAGGCTTGTATTTCCCATCACTTTCTAAACACGACTTCCTGAGTTTCCAGCTGAAGCCTTGAATGTGTAATTGTTCATCACCTTTCTTGTCAAACATGCTTCTCTCAATGTTTCCTCTCTGTGATTATGTCATTTGTATCCACTAGTCACTAATCTTAAGACCTCCTCATTCATGCTTCCGTCCCTACATGCAATTGGTTGTGAGTCCCAGCAATGCTGCAATTTATTCCTCAATTACCCTGTCCATCTTTTTGTCACTATGTTGGTTCAAACCCTCTGAAATGGTCTCTCCACCTCTCTCCTTCACTATCTATTTGATTAATCACAAACATCATTTTCAGAATCAACTCCTTGAGGTGTAACCTAAGACATGATTTAAAACAGCAACAATGAGCCGGGCTCGGTGGCTCAGCCTGTAATCCCTTGCTTGGGGAGGCCGAGGTGAGTGGATTGCCTGAGCCCGCGGGTTCGAGATCTACCTGGGCAACTTGGCGAGACCTCATCTCTACAATAAATAAAAAAAAATTAGCTGGGCATGGTAGCGCGCGTCTATAGTTCCGGCTACTTGGAAGGCTGAGGTGGAAGGATCGCCTGAGCCAAGCAGGTTGAGGCTGTGGTGGCCGGGAGTGGCCACTGCACTCCAGTCTGGGCGAGAGTGAGACTCCAACTCAAAAAAAAAAAAACAAAAAAAACCCAGCAACAATGACAACAAACCCAAAACTTCAGAGCCTCCCATTGACTAATAGAGTATGCATTCCTTCACCCGGGATGCGAGGCCCTCCCTGATGGTTCTCCTTTTCATCTATCAGTCTGGATATCCTCTCTTCCCCACATATATAAGGTCTACTCAAACTTCAAGACCGAAATCAACTGCTCTCCTTGAATATATCTCTCACGACTTCAATTCTCCAAACTGCTTATACATATCATGGATCCTTCTTTACTGATTCCGATATCTCAAAAAAAAAGTGAAAGTAAAGATGAAACAATTAAAAGAAGCAGTGCAGAGAAAGGCAGGTTGGAAATAGATCAAGGAAGAAAGGATGGAAGGAGGGAGGCAGAAAGTGAGGGAGGAGAGTTGGTGGATGTTGGTGATGGTCTGCACTGGAACAGGCCCCACTTGTTACCCTCCCCTACCTTGACCCTTAAAACAGCCAGTTTCTATGAAGTCTAACAATAACCAATTTTTAAAAAGAGGGCACAGATCAGAGAAATCAAAGCTCTGCCTCGCCCCAAACCTAACCAGCTAGTAACATTTAAAGCAGGGATTTAAATCCATGGCTTGTGACTGCAAGCCCCAGAGGAGTCACATGTGCCTCCCTGAGGTCCCAGAGAGAAGAGACGACATGCAACATCTCAAGCATTTGGACCACAATCATGAGGAGGAGGCACGGTTTTGGAAGGAACGAGGCAGAGGCCCGCATAGCAGGCATCTACAGAAAAGGTCTGTCCTCAGCCAAGGTGGGGACAGCAGGACCAAGCCTTGGCTGCAGAAAAGGCATCCACAAGTTATTTTATGGAGGAATAAAATATTACCAAATTAAAAAGTAACATGTTGGAAAAACACTGCAATTTATCACAAAGCTTTTTAAATTCAGTAAATGCTGACTCTTGGAGAGGCTGGCTGCCCCCACAGCATCCATCCTCCTCACCAAACATTTTAGTCACATTGTATTTATGTCAGACTCAACATTCTGGCCCCTGCCTCTTTTGTAGACACATAGGTTTGTGGTAGGACAGTTATGTAAGTCATTTCTGTAGCATTACCTCTTCCCAGTACAGTGCTCTATCTACAGCAAATACTAAATGAATATTTGTTGAATTCATGAATTTTATTTGGACTTCATCAATCATCTTAGAGAAGAATTATAATAAACTATTTTAATTTTTCTGTAATTGTGCTCATGCTAAATATTGAGTGCTAATACTTAGGCGTGGTCCAAAGTAATCAGTACTATATTAGTACTCACTATCACACTTGCTAAAATAGGATTCTTTTTATAATGTCTGTGTAGTTTTACCTCTTTTGACTATACTGGCTTATAAACTATATTATAATACTAAATAGAACAGTCAAGTTAACATCACTTAATTTCAAGAAAGAGGAAAGTCCTCTTAATTTCTAAATTAAAGTGCAAGAGCGATGTCATTCATCTTGATGGCATTTTGTTTTTTATATTTGACTTCAGTCAATTAAAGAAAAAAATTGCACATGAGAAGGAATTGCACAACATCAGTTGTGGTTTTAAATATAAAGATACTGCAGTTTAGACAAGTGGGAGTTCCATAAATTACAATCTTAAACATACAACACATTCACCATCATTCTGACCTTAAACTACCCTACCTTTAAAACAGAGTTCCCTGACCAGCCCAGGCAACTTGGTGAGACCTCATCTCTACAATAAATAAAAAATTAGCTGGGCATGGTAGCTCCTGTAGTTACTGCTACTTGGAAGGCTAGGGTAGAAGGATCACCGGAGTCCAGCAGGTCGATGCTGGGGTGGCTGTGAATGTGCCACTGTCCTCCAGCCTGTGTGACAGAGTGAGACTCCAACTCAAAAAAGAAAAAAAAAAAAATAGAGTTCCCTAATTGGCATCACACAAGCAAATAAATAAATATACATGTCCTGCATCTCACATGCTGGGTTTCTTACTTCAACCTAAAACATAAAACGCTATAGGGAGCAAACAAAAATATACATAAAAGAAACAAAGAATAAAAACTGAAGGCTTCATTTTAATTGCTAAAATTATTTCATTATGTTATGTTATTTAGTGCGTCGATAAGTAAAAGTTATAAAGCACTAATACTCCTTTGGCATTAGTCAATCTTTTCCTGTTTTTATTTTGGCTGTTTGTTTTTTAACTAATAGAATGATTCTTAAACCCTGAGAGAACAGCCAATTATTGGAATAACCTGGTTATAAAGAACAGTAATTTGCCAGGCACGGTGGCTCAAGCCTATAATCCCAGCACTTTGGGAGGCTGAGATGAGAGGATTACCTGAGCCTAGCGGTTCGAGACCAGTCTGGGCAACTTGGCAAAACCTCATCTCTACAATAAATTAAAAAAAAATTAGCCGGGCATGGTGGCTCGCCCCTGTAGTTCCAGCTACTTGGAAAGCTGAGGCAAAAGGATCGCCTGAGCCCAGCAGGTCAAGGCTTCGGTGGCCATGAACATGCCACTGCACTCTAGCCTGGGCAACAGAGTGAGACTCTAACTCAAAAAGAAAAAAAAAAATGGAATAGTAATTTGAGGACAGAAAATATTGTAGACATGAACAAATAAGCACATCTGTGGAATTAACATGAAAGCTATTTGGTTATCTCTGCCAGAACTAACTTTCAAATACTGAATTTTATACAGTATCTGGGGAAAAAAAATAAAAGTATGGAAAACAAACATATCATGGGCGAAAGAGCTCCTAAGATTCACCAAAGGAAAATGGAACAAGTGAATTCCTCCATCTGTTCATACATTTTTTTCATTGCATTTGAAAACGTGCTGGACAGAGATAACTTTGTTCAATTCTGAAGTGAGACTTGACGTGGTTGTTGTTTCTGGCGCCCAGCGGCACCATGCAGGATCCACGGAGTTCAAGGAGCCGGCCAGAAAAAGTCAGCCTCCAGTTGTTGCAAGGGCATCAGAGCCCCAGACATAGCCTCCTCTGCCTCTCTCCTCTAAGCACTCTCAGGAATTCAATTATTCAAGAAAATTCATCATCTCGATTTACTCACAGCAGAACCCTTGGCACGAAAAGGTAATCCCTGTGCTCTGTCACACATCACACATCACAGGGATGATTAAAGAGGGGCTGTCAGGAAGCTTGCACTCTGCACTGACTTATCTAAGTCATCTGTGTCCTGTGCTCACTCATTTTGTTTTTAATACAGAAGCAATATTTCCATCCCCCTTCCCAAAACACACAGGATTCTTCTCCCCTGTCCCCTGGAACACTTGAATAATCTTTTTTCCTTTCAGCCACTTTCCCTCTTGCCAACAAGAATGGTCTCAGTAGGTTATGTCTCTGGGGTCTGAGGTACCTAGAAAAATCATGTTCTCCTTGTTGCACTGAAAATCAGATGGCTGGGTGTGGTGGTGTGTACTTGTAGTCCCAGCTACGTGGAAGGCTGAGGCAAGAAGGATCGCCTGAGCCCAGGAGTTTAAGACTGCAGATCATGTCACTGCACTCTTGCTTGGGCAACAGAGTAAGACTTGAAAAAAAAAGGAAGGAAGGAAAGAGAGAGGGAGGGAGGGAAAAGAAAAGAAAAGAAAAGAAAATGCCCCAGACTTTAGTAATAAGTGAGCTTAGCAATCTGGTTTAAAATACCTCTTAACCTTTTCTGCATAATAAACATGGAGTTTCAATCTCTGTTTTATAGGCACCAGAATGTCAGAATAATGAAGTCTGATATCACCAAAAGTTATGAAGGTTACATTTGTTACAAGGTCATATACAGTATTTTATAAGCCCTGCAGTGTATCTGGAGAAATTCACCTTTAATACTTGTTATCAGGCAGCAGAAAGCTGATCTGTCCCTTTATGTCACGCAACTAATTCTCTATGGAAAATATGTGTTCTAGAAATAGTTTCTCTTTTCGGATGTGATTAGCCCATACCTCAGTAAGATATTGAGATGTCTTGAAGGAATTTTTATAATATAACAGAATGAATTGGCTCAGAACAGCTCAAGAAACCAAGGCCCATGAAAAATGGAATAAGGAAATAATATAAAGCCAAGATATGATTAATACCAAGACGTACTATAATCCTAAACAATTATTACAGGTGGGCTGTGCATTTTGTTCTGAACTTCCTAGCAGCCAAAGAAAATAAGTAAACATGACCAGTTGTATGATTCACAGTACCTATGCAAGAGAAAAATACATAAAGCCTTGAGAGAATTTTTTTCCAAATTTCTGTACTCAAAGTCCAGACTATATGAAATGGAAAAAAATAATTTGTAAATTTTATCCTATTTCTACACCTTGTAGCTCACGAAAATTCTATGTGCATACATCTTCCTGGTCACTGAACTTGCTGACCCGATAGCAGAACAAGCTAGTAGTCTGGATATTAGGCAGTTGTTTTGCGAAGCATGCACTTGTTTCTCATGAAAACTCAGCTTTTATTCTTTAATCATATGTCATATAGCCTGATAGCAAATGATTAAGAATACGCAATCTGAAACTAACATGTGTAACTAGCAGTTATGACCTGTTGCCTTGCTTCACTTTTTTGGGCACCAATTTTATCATTTGCATCTTATATCACACCATCAAAATATATGAGGTAAAAACAGAATTGAAGAGAGAAAGAGACAGTTCTACAATTATAGTTGGAGACTCTAGTATTGTACTGTCAGTAATGGATAAAACAACCTGACAGAAGAAACAGATGACTTAAACAGCACAATAGACCAAGTAAATCTAATGGAAATATATTTTTAAAATCTATTGAACAACCACAGTCTATACATTCTTCTCAAGTACACATGGGACATTTTCCAAGATAGAACATATGACAGGCTACAAACTATGTGGCCACAATAGATTTAAAATGACAGATATTATACAAAGTCTCTACTATGAGCATAATGGCACAAAGTTAGAAATCAATAACAGAAGGACACTACAACTGAAAAATTTAAAAATTTGTGAAAATTAAACAACACACTCTTGAATAAAAATATCCCAAAGAAGATTAGAAAATACTTACAGATGAAAGAAAATGAAAAACAACAATGACATACCACAATATATGGTGAAAACAGTATTAAGGTAGAAATCCATAGTTATAGATGCTTACATTAAAAAAACAAGAACAGCTGGGCTCGGTGGCTCAGCCTGTAATCCCGTGCTTTGGGAGGCCGAGGTGAGTGGATTGCCTGAGCCCGTGGGTTCGAGACCCTCCTGGGCAAGTGAGACCTCATCTCTACAATAAATCAAAAAATTAGCCGGGCATGGTAGTAGTTCCAGCTACTTGGAAGGCTGAGGCGGAAGGATCGCCGGAGCCCAGCAGGTCGAGGCTGTGGTGGCCGGGAGCGGCCACTCCACTCCAGTCTGGGTGACAGAGTGAGACTCCAACTCAAAAAAAAAAAAACAATGTCAAATCAACAGCCTCACTTTACAACTTACAACTTAAGAAGCTAGAAAAAGAAGTAAAAACTAAACTCAAAGCTAACTGAAGGAAGAAAATAATAATGATTAGAGTAGAGGAAAAAAGTCAAAAATATAAACAAATAAAACTGACTTAAGAAGACGCAGAAAGTATAAAGAGTTCTAGCATCATAAGTATTTGAATGTTTTTGCTGATGGGATCAGGAAGCCACAGGCTGGCTGCCTATATTTGTAAATAATGTTTTTCCTGGAACACAGCCATGCCTCTTTGTTTACATATTCTCAATGACTGTTGTCACACTACTCTTGCAACAGAGACTATATGGTCCAAAAATCAAAAATAGTTATATTTTGGCTTTTTAAAAGAATTTGTGAACCACTACTCTATGAATTGAAGCTCATTTATAAATTATATATATAATATATATAATATACACACAGAGGACATTAAAGAGAATGACTATCAATAGCTGTAGCAAAATACATTCAATAATATCCAATTAATTTTTAAAAAATGTTAGCACACTTGGAATGAAAAGGAATTTCTTTAACAATGACAGCAATCATTAAACTTAATAGTAAAATTTGGAGAAGCATTCCATTAAAAGAAACTAAGAATACAATCATGCCTACTATTATAACTTCAATTTAACATTAGATGTTCT
>CAUYQG010259426.1:0-43023 GCA_963574415.1 Tarsius wallacei
CTATTCAGAGCCAGGAGAGAAATAAGGTACCCATGAACTCTGTTTGAGAGGAGTCAAGGGTCCAATCTAGGGGTCCTCAAGTCCATTGTGGCCAGAAATAGGAGCCAAAACCAGAGGCTCCAAAGTATAAAGTCACAGCGAACAACGAACAGGCAAAAAGGCAAGTAAGAAGGCCTAAAATAAAGTAGAGTGTCATGAGGATGTTCATGGCTGAAAGTCCTCAGTGACTGGATTCTTTGGTTAAGGAGCAAGATCAGGGAAGAGAGCTTCCCCCTGGAAGTTCTGATTCCATATCTGCACTTTAGACCAGTTCTCATTCTTGACCTTCCTTGTATGGATATTTGACTCACTCTCTGTTCTCACCACATCCCCCTTTGACTTTTACTTCGTGTATTAGAGTGCATTTTGACTACTGTCTTCCTGGAATTTGACCTCAACCTGTGCCATGATTCTGACATCGCTGCTTTCATTTTCATGCATTATCTCATGACATGGCCAAAGAGAGAACAACCAAGTCAATTAGTTTGCAGTGGAAATGAATGTAGATTTTAAATTGTCTTTGATTCCATTTTACAAGATGGCTCTTGGGTAAAAAACAGACATTTCTGAAGGCTTGCTTCTTTAATAGTTGTGTGTACCTCATCAACAAGGGTACCTGCATAATGAACATTTGTATACCTAACCCTGAATTGCACCCCACATCTTTAAAATAAAAATTTTTAAAAAGAAAAGAAAATAATAATAGAAATCTTTGTGACATTTAAATGTCATCATTTTACTCGGATTTGTGTATGAGTCACTCATTCTATTGGCTATTTTTTTTTGTCGCTCAGTTGACTGAATGATCTGATTGTGTTCATCAGTATTGAACCTCTCAAGTCCTTCAGTATGTGTTTTGTTGTACAGAATGTGTAGAAACATTTTTTGAGCTATCATCTTTTTGAGTAAATTATTTTTCACACTGGGTTTATTTCTTTGTTTAATATTAATATTTTTGTCAAATGTTTTAGAATTTTGAGGTGCTTCCTAGTAATTTGGGTAGATTTGTGGATGGTATCTTAATAGGAAAAGCACACATAGATAGAATGCAACAGGTATTTCAATATTTTACTAATGGGAATCGGTGGTATTATGAAACATGGTACACTCCATGTTTTGCAGAGAGTGTAAATGAAGATGCTGCTGCCTGATACACTAAGGGACTGGTGGTCTTTCTAGGTATACCTTAACACCCTCCTCTTGAGTGGGACTCCTTGTTGACACTTTGTTTGGTGTGGGTTTGTAGAACTATTTTGAAGTTGATGTTTTGTAATTAATGAACATTAACATCTCTTGTGGGATATAATACACTTGATTACTTATGCTCAGGAAAACAATTGTAGATTTGGATAATTTTAATAATGAGTCTTACGTTATGACATTGGCAATGCCAAAGGATCTTTTCAAATAGTGACCACTATAAAAAATTGTTTAGACATTATTAATTTAGACATTTTTAGCATGCACATGTCTCAAATAAAGCATGAACCCCCTACTAAATTAATAACTTCTCCAGGATTATTTAATGTAAAACCTGTTATTTCATGTGGTGTGGTCAGATTGCCTGGGGTCAATGTCTAGCCCCTCCATATCCAAGCTGGGTGTCTTTAAGCAAGCTCCTTAACATTTTCCCCTCATGTAACATGGAGACAATGATTCAGTAATATTGAGTACCTCATAGGGTGATTGTGAGAATTGAATGAATTAATTAGAGTTAAATAAAAGAGTTCAGAACCATGCCTTACACAGAGTATATGCTTGCTAAAAGGGAGCTATTGTTGTCATCATCATTATCATTATTATTATCGTCATGGCAGAATGATTCTATAGGCTATCTTGGTTATATCATTTTCTCAAATTTATAAGCTTGCTCTTTCTAAATCAAGGTGGAATTGGCCTTTGTCAGTTGCAGTCTCCATTAGGCAAATGAACTATCTCTATCAACGGAAGCCACAGAAAATGGTCTACTATCATGTACTGACACAACCAATTTACTTACCATCCCTTCATTCAACAGATATTTACCAAGTGCTCATTATGTGCAACACAGTCTATGAAAATGAGGATGTCCCCAGTATATGGCTGATAGTATAGTGAGATGATAAATCAAGAGATATAATTATATACACAAATACATATATATGTGTGTGTACTTATTGATAGAAGAATTGTAAAAAACGTTTTTGAGAGTCTTGAAGAAGAAAAAAGAGACATTACAAAATTAATTTACTGAACTTATTTATCAAACACCTAGTTGATTCCAGTAAAGGTTACTAGTCCTGTCGGGTGACAATGTGTCCTGTATGACAGTTAACACTTCATAACACTAGAGGGGATAAAGAATATACTAATTGCTATATATACTCAAGAGGGCACATGTCCATAATTTAAAGCATTGTTGTATAATTTTTCAACTTAATTCTAAAAATGTTTATTGAAGTAGAATAGGAACATGGTTAAATCATATTGTGCAGAAAGGGTTAAAGGTAAAATAATTTCACATTTCATGTGTTAGTATCAGTGCCAAAGTATCCCTTCATACAGCAACTACTATTAAAAAGTGGTTAAAATGCATATTAGTACTTAAAAGTTCCTAGCAGTCTACATGTTTAAAATGAAGCATCCTTTGTCCAACCCTGATCTTGTCCTGCAGAGGAATAATTTTTTTTTTGACATTGACTATGATTTTTTTTAGAGGTCACTAACATATACCTAAATTATATTTTTAATGGCTATTTTTTGACTTGCTACATTTGGATCTTATTGACTGATTGATTGTGAGTTATTTCCCATCAACTATCAAATATTTCTTGACTGCCTAATTTGTAACTCATAGCTTTCCCTTCACCTTCCAACATCTAGGATCCTATTTATATTTTTTATTTAAGGCTGTCAAAATTGATGAGCTTTATAGTCTGGAGGGTAATTTCATAATAAAATCTTCCATAGTTTGTATAGACTGATTTTAATAGTACAAAAACACAATAGTTTTTTTTAAATTGGAGACATAAATTTATTTCCTGAAGAGCCAAGTATTAAATGATGATTTAAATGTCTTCCTTTTATATTTCTATTTGTGTTTCCTAGAAATTTCAGGGTTTATTTGAGACAAGGTCTGACTGTCACACAGACTGGAGTGCAGATGCACAATCCGGGTTCACTGCAGCCTTGACCTCTGTGTCTCAAGAGCTCCTCCTACCTCAGCCTCCCAAGAAGCTGAGACTACAGGTGCTCACCGCCACACCCAGCTATTCATTTTTTAGATTTTTATTGTTTGTAGAGAAGAAGTCTCATTGCATTGCTCAGGTTGGTCTTGGGCACTTGGCTTCAAATGGTCCTTCTGCCTTGGCCTCTTAAAGTGCTGTGATTACAGGCATGAACCACCACTCCCAGACCCAATGGACTTTTTCTGCCTTTGTGTCCTTCTCTTTCAACATGTCAGGCATAATATAAAACTCTTTATTATTTTTTTCTTTGTGTAGATCAACCTCACTTCTGGAGCTGCCTATACTCTTGCCCTGACCTGGGTTGTAAACCGTCTGATCATTACCTTGGGACTTCCTTCCAACCCTCTTTTATAGATTTTCTGTTTCCTGATACACAGGAACAGGATCCTTGCTCTGACATGGTTTATCCCCTTATTTCCTATAATGTATATTTAATTGACTTCAAAATTTTGCAATGGAAATAAAGTACTTGTCTTTCTATTTAAAAATCTCTTTATACTATTATCGTATTTGATTAAAAGTTTTCTGCATGACCAAATGATTTTCTTCTCAAGACATTGAAGGTGTTCTTTCATATCTTTACAACATGAATTTGATCCTATTTTCCTTGTAGGTGACATATTGCCTCTCCATCTTCCATGAAATCCACTTTCATCATCTAATTTATGGTTTTCTCTTTTATCTTTGCTTTCTTAAATTTCACAAGCAATTTGTTAGATGTGGCCTCATTTTATCTACTGTTCTGAGTGGCCAGTGAGTCCTTTCAATTATGTCTTATATAAGGGATTTACTTCTCCATTAATTGTTCATTCATTTATTCATTCATCTAATATGTTTTGGATTTCTATCATGTAACAGGCACTATTCTAGACACTTGAAATATATCACTGAATGAAAACAGAAAGAATTCCTGCCCTTGAGGAGCTTATATTCTATTTGAATAAAGACAAAATGCATACTAAATAAATACATATACCTATTAATAACAGTAAATAAATACATTTGTTAACTGTGGATAGGATGCCTTAAAAAGACAAGGAAGTTGCAATATTTTAATAGGTTGGTTGAAATTACTTTATTAAGAAGATGATATTTGAGGTAAGACTTGCCTAGGTTGATGTCCAGAAGAGATTTTTGTAGGTTTTCTTCTAGGATTTTTACCTTTAGGTCTTTAGTCCATCCTGAGTTACTTTTTATATATTGTGAGAGATTGGGCTCCAGTTCTATTTTTCGGCATATGACTAGTTTTGCCAGTACCATTTACAGAATTTATTTATTTTTGTTGACTTCATTTCAGATCAGTTGGTTGTTGGTACGTGGATTGATTTCTGGGTTCTCTAGTTTGTTCTATTGATCTATGTGTCTTTTTTTTTTTTTTTTTTTTTACCAGAACCATGAGGTTTTAGTTACTTTAGCCTTGTAGTATAATTTGAAGTCAGGCAATGAGATACCTCCATATTTACTCCTTTTGTTTAGAAGTGCCTTGCCTAGTCAGGCTTTTTGTTGTTGTTGCTTCTTATAAACTTTTTAATGCACTTTTTCCCCAATTCTGTGAAGATGATTTTGGTAATGGAATAGGAATTGTGTTGAATCTGTAGATCACTCTGGGCAAAATGGCCATTTTAACAATATTGATTCTTTTAATCCATGAGCATGGGATATTTTTTCATTTGTTTGTGTCATCAGTGTTTTGTAGTTCCCTCTTAGAGATCTTTCTCCTCCTTGGTTAAGTGGATTCTGAGTTTTTTGCTGTTGTTGTTGTTATTTGTTTTTTTGTGCCTATTGAATATGTGATTGAGTCTTAATTTGTTTCTCAGTTTGAATATTATTGGTGTATAGAAATGCTATTGTTTTTGTACATTGATTTTTGTATCCTGAAACCTTTCTGAATTTTCCTATTAAGTCTAAGAATCTTTTGGATATACAATCTATGTCATCAGTGAACAGAGATTATATGACTTCCTATTTTCCAGCTTGGGTGCTTTTTATTTTTTTCTCTTGCCTGATTGCTCTGGCTAGGACTTCCAGAACTATGCTGAATAAGAGTGGTCAAAAAAGGTCTTAAGAGACTTTTGGCATGATCAGTTGGATGAATGGTGTTGCCACACACTGATACCAGATTTGGATATTAGACATCATAGTGAAGGTAGCAGGTACAGTGGGGATATAAAAGCATGGGATTCACAAAAGTGATCTGAGGTAAACGTGTAACAATGCAAGTCATTGCCACATACAGAGTATTTAAAACTTGAAACTGAATGAGACATTTAAGGAAGTGAGAATGGATAGAGAATGCTGTCTAAAATATAATAATGCAAACAGTGCCTGAAGTAAGATGAGGTCTGAGAATTGACTACTGGATCTAGCAATGTGGCAGTCATTGTTAACTTTGTAGAGTAGTTCTTCTTGAGAAATGGGGATGAAAGACTGGTTAAAGAGGGTTTTAAATAGTGGAAAGAGATTGATTAGAGGCAGTCCACATAGGCAACTCTTGCAAGGGCTTCTGTTGTTAAGATAAACAAAGAAATAAAACCAATAGCTGGAGGAAGAAGTGAAGATAAGGACATGTGTGTGTTTGTGTGAGAAAGGGGGGGAGGGAGAAAGAGAGAGAGAGAGAGAGAGAGAGAGAGAGAGAGTCTTTCAAATGAGAGAAATAACAAATTCTATATGATGGAGAAGATCCAGTGAAGAGTCAGAGTCAGATATTGGTGAATGCCATAGGGAAGAATTGCTGGGGAGGTGTTCTTGAGCAGGCAGGAAGGGATGGTACCCAGTGTGCAAGTGCAGGGATTGGCTTATGTAAAAACTGGTAGTCAACAAACAAACCATGGGGGAGGCAGGGGCAGATGCTGGAAGATGGTACAAGTAATAGTGGAAGACTGAGATTCTCTTCTGATTGCTTCACTTTCTCCAGTAAAACACAGAGTGAGGTAATTGAGGGAAAGAAGGAAGGAGAAAAAATGTTGAGGAGAGAAAAGAAGAGAAAGTATAAAATTAGAATTTAGGACAGATACTTCCAATGTGTATGCAATCTGGACTCTTAGTCACAGTTTATGATGAATTAAGTATAGCCCTTAAGAATAAATATTCATAAAGTTTTATCGTATGTTCACATTGCCTCAAAATCCACACCCATGATCCACATCAGCAAACCTAGTTTAGTGATTTGTGTGTGTGTGTGTGTGTGTGTGTGTGTGTGTGTGTGTGTGTAGAGGTGTATTTACTTGATGGCACAGCTGCAAAGCAAGGAAAACATTGTTGAGGTGTTACCTAGATTAAGGAGTTTGAACTAGAAAATAAATTAGTGCTCTGTTATCTTTATTGAGGCTATTTTGCTATGGAAAATAAAATTGTCAGTTGAAATAAATAGTGACTTAATAACTTAGTAAATATTGTGAATTACACAATGGTTAGTGCATTAAGTTTAAAAGTATTTTCATTATTATGGGATGACATGAAAGTGATCATTAACTGTATTGTGTGCTGTATAGTTATGAAGAGAAAAATTTTTTGTTGCGAAAATTTGAACTATAAAGTGAATTCTTAGGGATTCTGCAAGAGAATAACAAGTTTGGATCCAATGATTTTAAAGATGCCTATTGGACAACAGACTTGCTTATTTCTCTCATATCTTTAGTATATTGAATTAATCATAATGTTCCCATGCAAATAGAAGGTAAGATTGAAGGGCGAAAGCAAACATTAGGAGCTTGTAAGAACAGGGTTTTCACAGATTGCTTTAACATATTTCATAATTTAACAAGACTTTTAATGAAGAGTTGATGGCCTTGATATTGTACTTTTATGAAAGGTTATGACAATACACTTACAAGTTGGTGGAAAGGTTTTTTTGCTTTCTATCAAAAATGAAATGACTCATAGGAAATTTATGGATACAGATTTCATCTTTTTCATCACAGGATAATTTAAATTTATCTATGACATTAGAACATAAATTGTTGGAACTTGCTACTAAGAATTGAAAATGTATTTACATAATACACAGGTATTTGCTTCATTTTGAATAAAAGAAAAAAATTCTGAACTAGCTTTAAAAATCTCTTCTTTCAGCCTCATAACATACCATAAGGTTGTTTTCTCTCCTATGAGTATGCTAAAACAAAACTTAGAAACAATTTAGATCTGTATTAAGCCCTACAGTTAGGATTGCCACAATTCAATCTACATTAGCTGACTTAACAAGAGAGAAGCAAGCTTCTTTTTAACAATTACAATTTACATATTGACATGCAGGGGAATTGATTCAAAATATATTTGCAGACAGTCAATATGGAGATTTGCTATTTTCTTTATTATTTTGCTTATTTTTATTATAGAACAATAGAAAGTTATGAGTATAGTAAAGATTTTCTGTATATATAGTCTGTTTTAATATTTTCAATGATCAAAATCACATTGGAATTTCTCTGCTTTGTCTTATTATTTTATTATTATTGGACTAACTAAAGTGTAGTTTTATATCTACGGAATCTCACAATAAACTGGAGCTCCATTTTGTAGGTCCTGGCTTTAAAATTTAGTTTAAATTATGTTTTACAAAAATATCAATATAGAATAAATTGGTGAAAGAATGAGTACTCTACTACAAAAGATCTGAGAAGCCACTGTTATCAGTGGAGGATTATTTAAGGTTCTCAAGCCACAGAGTCAAATGGTTAGAAATATACTTTAATAGCACAGGGGAGGACGGATAGAAGGAAGGGGTGGGTGTCTGTAAAACTGTATAATACAACAAAATGAGCTAGTAATAAAGGCCAGTTAGTCTAGACTTATAAATCAGAACTACTACCCAGGAAATATTTTGAATTATATTATAGTAAAGGGAGGGAAATTTAAGGTCTTGTGTGCTGAGAAGACTTCAAGGAAATGGGTGATAGTTTATCATGAGGTTTTGAAATTTGTCAGCTGGAAGCTATGTTGTTGCAATGAATGACTAGAGGAGGATTAGATTGGTAAAAAATAAAAAAAGACTCAGTCATCCAATATTCACTCAACTATTATTTGAGTACCTATGAAGTTACAGACACAGTTCTAGGAACCAGTGGGACAGTGATGAACAAAAAACTCACAGTCCTTGCCCTCATAGAGCTTATATTCTATTTGAGGAAAGACAGACAATAAAAACTAATTAAATAAGTTGCTAAATGTATAATTCATCAGGTAGTGATACATGCAAAGTGAAAAAGCAAGCAAAGCAAGAAAGATGAGCAGTGTTGAGATGGAGAAAAAAGAGATTGTTATTGTTTTTATAGGGTGATCAAGGAAGCTCTCACTGATAGTACTTTTGAGCAGACGCTGGAAAAAAGTGAAAGAATGAATTGTTAAGCTATTTGGGGGAATAGAGCAAAATGCCTGAAGCAGAATGAGTTTGATATGTTTGAAAACTAGAAAGAAATCTAGTTTCAGGGCAGTGAGAGGAGGTGGGGGTGCGTGGGAGAAGAGGTCAAAGAAGAGTCCTGGGCCAGGTTGGACCCTAGAGGATAATATAAGAATTTTGGCCTTTGTTCTGTGTGAGGGGGGAAATTTGGAAGGTACCAAGAGGACAAAAGTCATGAATTAGATGATGATGTTTTAAAAGGATCACAATGATGTCACATGGCCTATGGACTGTGGAAACAGGGCAAAATTGAAAGAAGACAAACCCAATTTGAAATGATTGTAATAAATCAAGCAAGAAATAATAAAAAGCTTGATCTTGAATGGCAATGGCGATAATAAGTAGTTGAATTCTGCATATATTCTGAAAATAGAGATGTTGGATAATGAGCATTGAAGAAGAGCAGATTGGAAATAAAAATTTTGGAGTTGAGGGAACAAATGATGTTAAAAGGAAGGGAAGTCTGAGAAGAGAAGATGCATGAAGATTGATGAGTGTGGCATGCCAATATTGAGACACTGGAGAGGAGAAAAAGGTTTGGCAAAGGTAACAGAAAACCAGCAACCCGTGTGCACAAAGGCAGACAAAGGCGAATAGTATGCTGGATGTGGAGGCAGAACAGTTATGACAAATAATGCTGTTGAGGCAAGTAAAATGAAAACTTAAAACTGAAGAAAGCTAGGAGCATGAAGATCATTGCGTCCCTTGTTAGCTGGTGTTTTCCCAGAGTTCTGAAGATGAAAGCCTAAATATAATCAAGAAAAACTGGGAGCCTATGAAATAAATGCAGTGACTAGAATCAAGTATTTTAAGGCATTGGTCCCCAGCCATTTTGGCATCAGGAACCACTTTAGTGGAAGACAAGATGAATTTTCCACAGATGATGGAGTGGGATCATTGGGCATTAGACTATTATTAGACTATCTTTTTTATTTTTTTCCTCTTTTAATTTTTATTTTAATATTGCGGTGTACAATTCAGGGTTAGGTATACAAATATTCATTGTTCAGGTACCCTAGTTGATGAGGTGTGCCCCCCCTTCCCCAGGCAGATTATCTTTTCTAAAAAAATTATTTATTTTTCTGTAATTACAGACATGAGCCACTGTGCCCAGTCTATGATGTTTTTTCTTTTAAATTTTTATTTTAATGCCAGTGAGGTAGCTCACACCTGTAATTCCAGCACTTTGGGAGGTATAGGTTGAGAGGACTGCCTGAGTTCGTGGGTTCAAGATCAGCCTGAGCAAGATGGTAAGACCACGTCTCTACAATAAATTTTTTAAAAAATTAGCTGGGCATAGTGGCGCATGCCTGTGATTCCAGCTACTTGGAAGGCTGAGGCAGAAGGATCACCTGAGCCTAGCAGGTCTAGGCTTTGGTGGTTGTGAGCCATGCCACTGCATTCCAGTCTGGGTGACAGAGGGAGACTCCGACTCAAAAGTAAGTAAATAAATAATTGTTCATTTTAGATTTGGGGGTATATATGCATATTCGTTACATGGACCTATTGTGTAGTGGTGAGGATTGGGTCTCAGGTGGCCCATTCCCCAGATAGTGAACATTGTGCCCCATAGGTAGTTTCTAAAACCGAGCCTCCCTCCTTCCTCCCCTCAACCCTCTCCCCTCTTTCCCCGTATTAGTGTCCCAGATTCCCTTAAGGAGCATGCAACCTGGATATCTCACATGTGCAGTTCACAATAGGGTTCACACTCCTATGAGAATCTAATGCCACTGCTGATCTGACAGAATCTGAGCTCAGTTTGCCTGTTGTTCAGCTTCTGCTGTGCGGCTGGGTTCCTAACAGGCCATGGATCAGTACCAGTTGGGGATCCCCCCGTTTTAAGGAGTGTTGTTCCGAAGAAGGAGTTGGCAATTACAGTCTGCCTCCTATTTTTATATACAAGGTTTTATCAGGATACAGTTAATCTCATTGGTTTATGCATTGTGTATGGTTTCTTTCATGCCACAATGGTAGGCTTGAGTAGGTGGATGGAGACAATCTGGCCAGCAAAATATAAACTATTTACTATTTGACTTAAAAAAAAAATTCCAGCCTCTGCTCTTAAGAGTGAGGATAAAATGGGCTGGTATCTGGAGGGAGATGCTAGAGGAAGAAAGATATTGTTAAGTTGGAAGATATTACAGAATACATGAATGCTAATGGGAGTTGTCTGTGGGAAGTGAATGATGCTGTTGGAGAAAAAGAGGATAATTATGGGAGCCATGCTAGTGAGTTGGCCTTGAACTGGGTCCAGAGGAAAGTGTCTATGAAGGGAAAGGAAGGAAGACAATATATGGATACAAATGTGAGTAGATAGTAAATGTAGGTAGAAAAGATATAGACATTCAGTTATGATTATTTCCATTTTCTTGTTGACATAGAAAGCAAGATCATCAGTTGAGAGTGAAGGTCTGTGGAAACAAAAGAACAGGTGAAGTGTTCATGAGGAAAGTAGGGAGATAACTGAATTTGGACAGTGGAGTGACCGGGAAGTAGCACCAAGAGCCCGCTGAAAGTGTTGGGTATCAAATGCAATTACTCATTTTGATTTTCTAACTCTCCCGCCATGTGGAATGGCCCAGGTGTAGGCTCTGGACTGATTGAACAGTTGGATTTAATGTGTTTTTGGCTTTTCCTAGTGAATATGATGAAAGAAAGAGAAGCAATAGAATTAAAGGTATATAAGAAAGTGGTTATGTTAGAGCAGAGATCCACAAACTTAAATATGCCTAAAGAGCTTGTCAGAACACAGTTTTCTGGGCCACATCTATGAAGATTTTGAATTAATAAGTGGTGATAAGCTCACAGGTGATACCAAGCTTGCCTGTCAGAGGACTATACTTTGAGAACCACCATGTTAGAGCATGTAATCAGTAGTGAGGAAAAAGGGCATGATGAACAGGGGAAGGTAATAAAATTGATGCACCCAGATTAAGAAGCTCTGGGTTATCGGAAATGGGAAGGGAGGTTCAGAGACATTTGATGGAGATTAGGGAGATGGTGTATGCTGTTAGTAATAGCAAGGTCTAGTGTATAATCACCTAAGTGGGAGAGTAAGGTATAAGATATAAAGCAAGAGCCGGGCTCGGTGGCTCAGCCTGTAATCCCGCGCCTTGGGAGGCTGAAGTGAGTGGATTGCCTGAGCCCGCGGGTTCTAGACCCACCTGGGCAGGCGAAACATCATCTCTACAATAAATCAAAAAAATCAGCTGGGCGTGGTAGCGCACGCCTGTAGTTCCAGCTACTTGGAAGGCTGAGGCTGAAGGATTGCCGGAGCCCAGCAGGTCGAGGCTGCGGTGGCCAGAAGCGGCCACTGCACTCCAGTCTGGGTGACAGGGTGAGACGCCAACTCAAAAAAAAAAAAAAAAAGATATAAAGCAAGATCCTTGGAGGTGAGTTGCTAAAAGACAGGCCAAGTATATTTACATGGACATAGTATATCGACATTGACGTTATCAAAATTTTTTATAGAAGTAAAAAGTTTAAGAAATTGATAGTCAGCTAAGCACAAAAGCATACTTATGATTCCCCCTGCCAAATGGTTAAGAGGATACAAGTGTGAAAACAGTCAGTGCTTGAAAAAGCTAACCAGAAAAAGTGTTCTCAGGGGGAAGCAGATTTTGGTCAGAATAGGAAAATGAAGGAAATATTCACATATGTGTAGATCAAGGAAACTTTGCTAATGATGAATCATGTATTCCAGAAAATTCAGAGAAAAGGTCTGAAATACTGGGACAAGGTGGATACTTGAATCAGATTGAGCAGTATCCATTCTACTAGTAAATTAGTTTGGTTTTGATTAATGATCTGCAAATTCTTGGTTTATTAGTAAATAACATAAGTAGAGACATAAGTCATAAAGGAGTTTCTCCTGATGAGTATCCATGGCAAACTGTCCTATGTTAGGGAGGAGATGTGGGGTCTGTCCAGTGCTGTGAGGGTCTAGAGTGCCTCCAACTCTTCTCCCTTCTAACAATTCACAATATTCTACAATACATCCATCTCACCACATTTCACTGTCCATCACACCTTGTTTTTAGTGTTGGGCACTGTTCTAGCAGCAAGATGTACAGCTGTAAACAGGATGGATATGGCTTCTCTTCTCATAGACTTATATGTAGTGATGGAGAGCTAACAAACTAACTAACTAACTGACTAACTAACTAACTGACTAAACAAACAAAGTGTATAAGTTAAAAAATAAAACAGTTTAAAAGAGTGATAAACCCAATGATGAAAATTATATAGTCAATTGCAATAGAGTTTGAGGATAGTTTTGATAGAGTGGTTAGAGAAGTTCTGTCTGAAGAGTTGACATTTGACCTGAGAATAAAATACAAGAAGAAAGAATAAGTAGGGGAACTTAGAAGATCATTTCTGGCAGAGGAAATATTCAGTGCACAGCCCATGGGGTGGGAATAAGCTTGTTTGGTTGCAGACCAAAGAGAAGGCCAGCGAGCCAGGCTGTAATGTACTGGAGGTAATAGGAAATATAAAGCCAGAAATGGCAAGGCCCTGTCAGGCGGAGTATGTCAGGGCTTGGTGGAGCTTGGGATGTGTTCCAGGTATAATAGGAAGCTATTGAAAGATTATAAGCAGAAGAACGGTGATTTTACTTTTATTTTAAATTGAGCTCTCTGGGCACTAGAAAACTAACTGTGGGGTTGGAAGACAAAGTAGAGGTGGATTTTATTTTCAGATCTATTGAAATTAAAGCAGTTCAAGACTTCTAGTAATGTGTAATAGATGTTTCAAATGTGGAAGTCAGGCATACTACAACCAGTTTGGAGCATGTTGTACCAGCAGCTATGAGTCACTTTGTCATTTCTCATCTAGATCATGAGGCTATGACTCACCAGTGTCACAATTTCTTCTCTCTAAAAACATATACCTACTATAATTGGATTTTATATCTGTCTGGCCTGTTTCTGATAAGATCATCTTTCAATGCTGAATTAGGAATAGTGTTTGCTTTAACAGGAAACAGAGTCTATGCTAGTTAAGACCCCTTTTTATTGATTTTTGTATCCATTATGTGGAATTTCAGCAACTCACAATATGTCTAAAAGAAACAAAAATCATGGTCATGTTTTTAAGCCACCAACTTGACCTGTTTGTTGCCTCTAGGTCAAATAATTTAACAAGTAAAAGTGAATACACTTTTGCCTGTTGCAGATACAAACTTTACACTAGTTTCTAGCTCCCCACTCAAAATAATGCAGGCTAACAGCACAGGGAATACCATGCAACAAAATGAACAAGAACCAACTTTCAATTCACATCCACATTTGTCATGTTTTAGTTTGGTTTCTGACTTAAATGTCAAGGAAGACAAAGAATTTAGTTGTGAGCAATGATCTCACTAGTTTTAAAAATGGAACACTATGAAAGTTCTCAAGTACTGTTGGGATGAGAAAATATAGATGGCCTTTTGCCTTTTCTACTTACTAATTGGAATTTTAGTAAACTAACTTTTTTTGAGCAATTTGTTTATTATTTTTGTGTCATACGATTATCTTATATAAAATACAAAATCCAAAATTCTCCTTAGCAGAAAAATGGATGCAGATGGGGGCATCCATGAATTATCACAGAAACAGAAAACTGAATATTGCATGTTCTCACTTACTAGTGGGAGCTAATCACTGGGTACACACAATATAAGGATGGGAATAACACTGGAACTTCTAAAGGGGGAAAGTTGAAATCCGCTTATTGGCTACCATGCTCATCACTTGTGCAATAGGCTCAACAGAAACCCAAACCTCACCATCATACAATATATACCCATGTAGCAAACCTGTACATGTACCCTCGATTCCAAATTAAAAATGTAAAAAAATTTCCTAAAAATGTTATTTAAAAACTATGCATACTAATGAGTGTAAATGGAAAAGTGATTTATTAGCAGAACACTCTGTAAGGATAATATGTAATTGTTATTCAAGTATCAGTGTTTATATCCCTAAAAAGGATTACAAAATTCGTATTTTGAATTTTGTCTCTAAGTAAACACAAATTATTTATTTAGGAAAACTACAGCTATCACTCATACTGAGACCAGGAATCGTTTTCATTTGCTTGTCCTCCTAAAGAGAAAATAGTATAATATAATAAATAGTCTATTTAACAGCATCATCAAGCAAATCAACAGCAACATCTCAAGGCTAATCCTGATGTTTAATGTTAGAAAGTGTTGTGTGTGTGCCTTTTAAACCATTAAAATACGTTTTTTAAATTTAATTTTTATATTCAAGGGGTATAGGTGCAGATTTGTTATATGCGTATATGATGTGATGGTGAGGTTTGGGCTGTTATTAAGTCCATCACCCAAAGGGCAAACATGATAGCCAATGGATGGGTTTTTAACCTTTGCCCTCCTCCTCCCTCCCCTTATAAGTTCCTAGTGTCTGATTTTTCCATCTTTATGTCCCTGTGTACCCTGTGTTTAGCTTACACTTGTAAGTGAAAATATACTGTATTCAGTTGTCTGTTTCTGTGACCATTCACTTAAAATGATGGCCTCCGGCTGCATCAATGTTGTACAAAAACATGATTTTGTTTTTTGTTATGGTTGTGTAGCATTCCATGTTGTCTATATACCACATTTTCCTTATCTAGTCAGCTGTTGGTGGTCACTTAGGTTGGTTCCATGACTTTGCTATTGAGAGTAGTGCTGTGATAAACATCTGAGTTCGGATGTCTTTTTTATATAATGATTTATTTCTGGCCAGATACCCAGGAGCGAGATTTCTGGGTTAAGTGGTAATTCTATTTTTAGTTTTTTGAGACATCTTCATATTGTTTTCCATAAAGGCTAAGCTAATTTCCCGCCAACAGTGTATGAGTGCTCTCTTTTCTCTACACTCGTGTCAACATCTGTTGTTTTTGAATATTTAAAAATAACCATTCTGATTGTGTGAGATGGTATCTCATTGTAGCTTTTATTTGTATTTCTGTGACAATTAGTTATGTTGAGCATTTTTATATGTTTATGGGCTGTGTTATTCTTCTTTTGAGAAGTTTATGTCCTTTGCTCACTTTTTAATGTGTTTATTTTTTTCTGTCAGTTTAAATTCCTTTCAGATTTTGAATATTAGACCCTTGTTGAATGCATAGATTGTAAATATTTTTTGCCAACTTGTAGGTTGTCTATTTACTCTGTTGATAGTTTCTTTTGTCGTCCAGAAACTTTTTAGTTCAATTAGGTCCCACTTTTCAATCTTGCTTTTTTTTTACTACATTTGCTTTTGAGGAATTGTTATAAATTTGTTGCCTAGGTCAATGTCCAGAAGAATGTTTCCTAACCTATCTTAAAATATTTTTGTAGTTTGAAGTCTTATATTTTAGACTTTTACCTCCTTTGTTAAATGTATTTCCAAGTATTTTATTTTGTGTGTGTGTCTATTGTAAATGGAATTATGTTATTTATCTGGTTATTTGCTTGATTGCTGTGGTGTATAAAAATGCTACTAATTTTTGAACATTGATTTTGTATCCTGACACTTTATTGAAGTCACTTATCAGCTCAAAAATTCTTTTGGAGGTGCTAAAGACTAAAATGTCTTTAATGAGTTAATTTTTGTATATGGTAGTTGGAAGGGGTCCAATTTCCTTCTTCTACATATATTAGCCAGTTTCCCCAGCACCATTTATTGAATAGGGTGTTCTTTTCTCAATGCTTTTTTTCCCTCCCAGCTTGGTCAAAGGTAAATTGTTTGAAGATCAACAGCTTTGTTTCTTGGATCTCCATTCTGTTTCATTGGTCGATGTAACCATTTTTTAAACAGTAACATGCTACAGTACTGTAGCCTTGTAGAAAAGTTTTAAGTCCAATAATGTGATACCTTTGGTTTTCTTCTTTTTGCTCAGGGCTTTTTTTTTTCCCCCTCTTGTATGAATTTAAGTGTTGTTTTGTTTAGATCTGTGAAAAAATAATGCTGGTCATTGAACAGGGATTGTGTTGAATCCATAGATTGCTTTGGGTGGTATTGAACATTTTAATGATATTGATTCTTCCAATTCATGTGCGTGGAATGTTTTTTTCATTTGTTTGTGTCATCATTGATTTCTTTCAGCATTATATTGCAGTTCTAGTTGTAGAGATCTTTTACCTCCCTTATTATTTGTATTCCCAGGTATTTTATGTCTTTGTGTGGTTATTGTAAATGAGATTGTGTTCTTGATTTGGTTATTTGCTTGAATGTTGTTGGTGTATAGAAATGTTACTGATTTTTGAATGGTGGTTTTGTATCTAGACATTACTGAAGTTACTTATCAGCTCAAGGGGTCTTTAAGTGGAATATTTAGGATTTTCTAGGTATTAAATCATATAGTCTGCAAAAAGGGACACTTTGACTTACTCTTTTCTTATTTCTTTCTCTTGAATTTCTTAGCTCTGGCTAAGGCTTCCAATGCATATTAAATAGGAATGGTGAGAGTGGTCATCCTTGTCTTATTCTGGCTTTTATTTTTTATTATTTATTTGACTTATTGTAGAGACGAGGTCTAGCCAAGTTGCCCTGGCTGGTCTCGAATTCTTGAGCTCAGGCAATTCTCTCACCTCAGCCTCCCAAAGTGCTGGGATTACAGGCGAGAGCCACTGCACCTGGCCTTATTCTGGCTTTTAAAGGAAATGCTTTCAACTTCTGCCAATTCTATATGATGTTAGCTATGGTTTTGTCATAGCTAGCTCTTATTATTTTGTTATGTTTCTCTGATGCCAGGATGTTTGAGAGTTTTTATATTGAAGAAAGGTTGAACTTTTATAGAATGTCTTTTCTGCATCTATTGAGATGATCATGTGATTCTTGTTTTTAATTTTGCTTACGTTGTGGATTGCAATGATTAATTTGCATATTTTGGACCAACCTTGCATCCTACGAATAAAGCCCACTTGATCATGGTGAATGATCTTTTTGATGCACTTCTGGATGTTGTGTGCTAGTATTTTGTTAAGGATGATATTGGTTCTATAGAATGAATTAGGAGGAAGTCCATTATTTTTGATTATTTGGAATACTTTCAGAAGGATTGATGCCAGCTCTTCCTTGTATGACTGCTAGAATTTGTCTGTGAATCTGTCTGGTCTGGGACTTTTTTTGGTAGATAGGTCTTTTATTACTAACTAAATTTCAGCCCACTACTGGTCTTCAGTTTCCTCCTTTTCAATCTTGGAGAATTATATGTTTCCAGGAATTTATCTACTTCCTCTAGATTTTCTAATTTATATGCATACAGAAGTTTATAATAATCTTGGAAATTCTTTTTGAGGGGACTGATTGTTATGCCACCTTTTTCACTTCTGATTGTATCTATTTGGATTTCCCTCTTCTTTTTTATTTAATCAGAAAGCAGTCTGCCAATCTTGTTTATCCCTTCAAATAATCAGGTTTTTAATTTCTTAATCCTTTGTATAGTTTTCTTGGTCTCAATTTCATTCAATTTTGATCTAATTTTGGTGATTTATTTTTTCTGCTAGCTTTAGGTTTGTTGTTGTTTTTCTAATTCTCTTAGGTGGAACATTAAGTTTTTATTTGAGATCTATCTTCTTGATGTGTCTTAAAAAAAACTTTTACTAGAAATCCAATCAATGATGAGAAATAGTCTCTATGTACAATATTATCATGATCCTTTTGGCACTTAATCAGAGGTATCTTGGGTAAAATTCATAACAGACTGAATGATGTTCTAGAGGAATTTACTATGCTTTTGAAAAGTGTTTCTTATAAACTTTAAAATAATAAGAGGTAAATAATAGTTTTCATGCCTTTTAATATTTATAGTATGTCTTGAGACTCAGAAATTTATTGTGATTTAAAAAAAAATAGTTCCAAAGCTTTGCTCCCAAATAATCACTTTTTTTTTTTTTTTTACTACCTCCCATCTCACAATTCAGGTAATCTACTGACATGCTCAGTCAGATATTCATGAAATAACAGTTCTTTGACTTGATGTTGTTTAGTTAAAGAAAAGGTCTTCTAACCTGTAATATAAATCTCTTTAGGAACATGATGTACTTTTCATAATTAAGGCATATAAAACAATAAGTATTGATGAGCAAATGTTTTTTATCTGTTAAAGAGCCAAGCTACCCAACACTAATTTTTTGTATCATTCTTTGTTTACTTCTGAGTCTTATAGATCAGATATTTCATGCCTTACATCAGAATTCTAAAGAGGAAAATACATATTCTCGAAACATTCATTCAGAAATCTCTGATGGGCTTATTTCGAAGTAGGGAAAGTGGCAGTTTATTCATGTATGCCATGGTTCCTAGTATCCTGATTTACAGATTGTTATTGAAGGCCTAGCATGAGTCACATCCTGTACCAGGCTCTGGAAATTAAAAGAAAACAAAATAAAAGTGAATGAATAAGTCATAAATCCTCTGAAAGCAGTGTCTGGTGGTAGACACACACATGAAAACTTCAATTTATGTTCTAAGTGCTCAGATAAATGTCTCAGGAGTGAGGTTAATTCTTATACTTAGTATTCTGCAGTCTGAATTAGAATAATGGCAAAATTAATGACAAACATTTATTAAATAGAAGCTATGGGTAAATATTCAGGACACTATTTTTAATCCCCAGAATAATTCTAAAGGGCAGGCATTGTCATTCAATTTCACAGTTTAGAAAACTGAGGATGAGAGATGTGTAACAACTTGCTCAAGTGTATGACTAGTAAGTTTCTGAGTCAACATTCACATCCAGATCTAACTTCAAAGGCTATCTATTTTCTTTGCTGGTTCTCAAAGCATCATACAATGTATCATTATGAAGTATCTTCTAGGAGTTAGGTAATTTGGGTCGTTCTTGCATGATATAGTAGTTAATACAGGACAGTTAATGAAGAAATGAAACTTCCTTAACTTAGTTTGCATTAAAATATCATCTCTTTTACACATTGTGGAAAAAAAAAAAAAAAAAAACTATCATACTGTTGCCAATGTTCAGAAGAAAGGGCCAAAAAGGTAAAATGTTCTGCCTAAGATCATACAACTAGAAATTTGCAGACCTATTGCTGAGATCTGCTCATTTCACTTTCTATTCAACCTCCAGTGCTGAATTATGCTAGCATGAATTGGTTGAGGTGAAAATCACATATTCCCATGTCACTTCCTGAATGGTTCTGAAGTGAAGCAGTGGATGTTATTCTCAGAAAGGTGTCACATTCAGACCTTGTGATGAAGAGACAAAGTTCACTTCCTTGGTATGAGTACCATCTTTCCTTTCTCCTCCACTTCATATCTGGATCACCTTCACTACTGGCTTTGCTGCCCAACTGCAACCATAGGCCCAGCACCATATGCTTGACCACAGGCCCACAGAGGCAGTAGCTACACAGAGGCAACAGCTTCCTTATAAACCTTTCATGAGCTCCCACTTTATGATTCTAACTGGGTACTGGACATGCTTGGGATCGCATATTTCTTTCTAAGCTCAAGTTTTTACTCATGCCAGCACTTCAGGCAAATTTGTTAGTGACCCTCTGATCTTTGACTATCCTTTTTAGACCTTCATTTTTCTATGTTTTCTACATTCATGTAAGGTCTGGTTTCTATAAAATATACCTCATTACCCTAACATTCACAGTGGCTCTACTTTCCAGAGTGAATTCTAATACAGTTATTGTCCCAAGAAGTGGTCCCATGGAAAAGGAACTTTAGAGTTGGAATTGGTTCTCTGATCTGACTAGATGTAGAAGCATTAAAGATATTGTTGTCATTGACAACAGAGACACTGCTAGTCTATGGCAGGCATTGGAAGAATATTTCTTAGCTTATCATCTATGGTCAGCTGAAGTCAAGTGTCTCTAGAAGTTAAGACTTCGAGCAAGTAGATAATAACAAATAATGTTTTTAAAGGGAAATTTGGATTTCTTTTCTTTTTTTTCCCTTTATTTTAAAGATGTGGGGTATAATTCAGGGTTAAGGATACAAATATTCATTATGCAGATACCCTTGTTGATGAGGTGTGCTCCTCCCTCCCCTCGAAGTTTCCCTCAACTGCCAATCGTTTTCTTATACTCTTATAATTGTTCAAGATCCGCTTATGAGTGAGAACATATGGTACTCTGTTGTTTGTTTCTGTGATATATCACTGAGAATGATCAACTCTAAATCCATCCAAGTTGCTGTGAAGTCCTTTATGGCTGCATAATATTCCATTGTGTATATGTACCACTTTTTTTTTAATCCAGTCCAGCTTCGATGGGCAGTATGGTTGGTTCCATGTTTTTGCTGTTGTGAATAAAGCTGCAACAAACATGAGTGTGCAGGTATCTTTTTGGTAGAATGACCTGAGTTCCTCTGGGTATATTCCCAATAAGGGGATTGCTAGGCCATTTTGGAATGTCAATTTCTAGTTCTTTCAGAAATCACCACATTGTCTTCCAAATCGATTGCACTAGTTTGCATTCCCACCGGCAGTGTAGAAGTTTTCCTTTTACTATGCATCCTCACCAGCATCTGATGCTGTTTGTTTTATTAACAATGGTCATTCTTACTGGGGTTGGGTGCTATCTCAATGTGGTTTTGATATGCATTTCTCTGATGATGAGTGAGGCTGAGCACTTTTTCATGTGTCTGTTGGCTGTCCGTATATCTTATTTTGAGAAGTGTCTATTCATGTCTTTTGCCCACTTTTGAATGGGGTCCTTTTTTTTTTTCCTTTTGGCATGTTTGAGTTCCTTTTAGATCTTTGCAGGAGGTATCACACTTCCAGACTTCAAACTTTATTATAAGGCTACAATAATCAAAACAACCTGGTATTGGTACAAGAACAGGCATACCATCCAATGGAATAGGATAGAGATTCTGGAAGCAAAGCCTCAATTTCTCAACCAATTCATCTTTGACAACACCTCCAACAACAACCACTGGGGAGAGGAGAACCTATTCAGTAAATGGTGCTGGGAAAACTGGCTGAGCACATGCAGAAAATTGAAACAGGACCCCTAGCTATCACCATACACAAAAATTAACTCTAAATGGATCAAAGACCTTAATACAAAACCTCAAACTGTAAGAATCTTAGAAAATGCCGGAGACACCCTTATGGAAATTGGAACTGGCAACCAATTCCTGGTCAAAACCCCAAGTGCCCATACCATAAGAAATAAGGTAGACAAGTGGGACCTCATCAAACTGACAAGCTTCTGCAAAGTCAAAGAAACCATCAAGAGAGCAGGGAGACAGCCCACAGAATGGGAAAAAAATACTTGCCAACATAATATTTTAATGCAGATAAAGAGTTAATAGTGTTTGGACTTGTTGGTTGCAAAGAATAACTTATATAAAGAAAATGACAAGTTCAGACTTTAAATTCTCAGCTTATGATCTAGATAAGGACTCAAAAAGTTTTTCTGATTAACCTAAAATAAAATTGTATCTTTTATATCCATAAGATTAAGATTTCTGAAAAACATACCTCACAGCTGATCCCAAAGGGGGCTGGATAACAATGCCAATTAAATACACAGTTTTTAAAGATCTCAACTAAAAGTTAGGGCATTTATTGGGAAGAAGGGGGCCCCTTACATTTAGGGTAGAGACATATGGACAAATTGTAGTAAAACTGAAGGCCTTTGCCTTTAAATTCTACTAAGCTTCCCCTGCTAGTAGAAGCAGCTGTTCTTTCTCTTGCCAAGGAAATGTCTGTCCTTTCACAAATAACCTGTAACAGCCTTTGCTTAGGTCACTGTCTTCACCGCACTGCTGATCTTCAGGACTGGCTCTGTCATCTTTCATTGCTTTAAAACCTTAAACCATAATCCAGTCTGAGAGTTCCCATGGTCATAAAGTGCTGGTGTAAAGTACTCACATCAAAGGAGTTGTCAGATATTGCCAATTTATATCGACAGAAACCTGGGAATCAGGTAGAGTACTGGTTCATAGAACTGTTGGATCAGGTTGGAAGAAATATAACATTGAATCAGGGAATATTTATAGATAGAGATGTATTAAGTAGAGAGTATGGATTCAATGTGGTAGTACAAGAGGCTGGGAGAGACACTATCACTAGGACAACTGGGTGACTAATAACTGGCTTAATAGTGACCTACACTGAATGCAGCTAAGAATCCAGAACCTCCCTTATAAACTGAAGAGAAAGGTTTCTGAAGGCTCAGGATGATAGGTCTCCTTAGCAGGGATCCCCAACCCCTGGGCCAGGGACTAGTACCAGTCCATGGCCTGTAAGGAACCAGGTGCATAGCAGGAGGTGAGCGAATGGCAAGTGGAGCTCCATCTTCTGTCAGATCAGTGGTGGCATTAGATTCTCATAGGAACGTGAACCCTATTGTGAACTGTGCATGTGAGGGATCTAGGTTGCATGCCCCTTATGAGCATTTAATACCTGATGATCCAGCCCCCACAAACTGCCCTCCACCCATTCCCCTATCCATGGAAAAGTGTCTTCCACAAAACTGGTCCCTAATGTCAAAATGTTGGGAACTGCTGTCTTAGTGTATATGTATGTTAGCCTTCCTCACTTACCTCTAATTATGTTGCTATGCTATCCTGGGAAGGTCCAGAGGACAGTGCCTTTACCAATTTCTTGATTTGTTGAGAGGGTCACTACTAGAGGAGTATTTCCATCCTTTAAGAATTCTGTGGTGGCTATTCTCTGTATGCCAAGATTCTGAGTGGCAAATGCTGTTATAGGAGTAAACCCTTGAAGACAGGTTTCTTGAGAGACAGGGTCCATCTGGGAGCAGTTATCTACCAGAGACAATGTGGGAGTGGTAACTCTAATAGGCTATAGAGGGAGAACAGTAATCAGATTGGTTTCACTTTAGGGGAGCTTTGGATTTAGCCAATTGACTGTAGTGTTACTGGAACTGAAATAGATGAGGAGTCTTCAAGAGGCTCCCATGTTTGTGTAATTAGCAAAGCTTTAGGTTTGTTAACAGAAGTCTGACTCATATTGCCACGTTTAGAGAGTCTTGGTTCTTCAGTTAGTATCCTTTAAATGGATAAAAAGTCCAATCCCCATGAGAAAGAAACCTGCAATTCTGCCAGCAATTTATATGATAATATTCCTCCTTGTGTTCCCACAAGTGACCTCTGGCCATTGAAGAGGGTAACTGTGCATTGTGAAAGGAGAATTATCCAGACTTTTCAGGGATTACTGGATGCTGGCTCTAATTATATTAATTCTGGAGTCTCCAGCCACCACTGTTGTCTACCAGTCACAGTAGGGGCTTATAGTGACCAGGCAATTAATTAACACACTTTTGATTCAGGCCAAGTGGGTCCTTAAACCTTGCCTGTGGTTATTTTCTTAGTTACAAAATGAATAGTTTAAATAGACATAGTTAATAACTGTCAGAACCTTCATATCATTTGGAGTGAGGAAGCCTACCAACCAAAATGGTAATCCATGACCTATATTGCATTTATAAAGGAATTTCAGGAATTTATACTACAATCAAGGACTTGAAGATTGCAGATGATTCTCCATATTCTCTTTCAACTTTTCTATTTGTTCTGCAAATAAGAAATATGGATTTTAGAAAATGACAGGAGATTATTAGAGACTTAATCTAGTGGTCATTTCAATTGCAGCTATTCTTCCTTTACTGAAACAAATCAATGTATCTTCTAGCATCTTGCATGTGGTTATTTATTTGTGAAATTATTTATTTTTTCTCTATATCTATTAATAAAGACTACCAGACACAGTTTGCTTTCATCTAGCAAGACTGGCAATACACATACTGTCTTATTTCAAGTTTCCAGCCCTTTATAATATTATCCAGCAACTAAAGGACCAAATAGTAAACATTTTATGCTTACAGGCCATGTAAGTCTCTGTTTCATATTATTATTTACTTTTAAAAACTCTTTAAGATATCAAAACTATTATAAACTCATAAGCTTTACAAAAGCTTGTGGACCACAGGTCAAATATGGTCCATGGTTCATAATTTGCTAACCACTGATCAATCCATGGAGAATTTGATTATATCTCCATTAAATAAGATCTCCTATTGACCCACTACCTTGATAACATTATGCTGATTGGTCTTTGTGAATAAAAAGTTGTAATTCCAATAGAAACTTTAGCAAAGCACAAGTATGCCAGAGTAGAAAATGAATGCCACAAAAACTTAGTCCTGCTTCCTCGGTGAAATCTCTAGGGATCTAAGTGCTCGGCATATTAACATGTCCCTTCCAAGGCAAGGAAAATTGCTGCAGTTGGGTTTCCTAACCACTGTGGGGGGTAGAAAAACAACAAAAACTACCTAGTGAATTTCTTTGATTTTGTAGGCAACATATACCTCATTTAGGCATACTAACAACCCATTTATCAGGAAATCAATAATCCTACCATTTTTGAGGGAGGGGACCAGAATAATAGATAACCCTGTAACAAGTTAAGGTTGCCATGCAAGATGTTCTGGATCTTGGGCCACATGACAGAGAAGATCCACTGGTGCTTTGAAAGACTACTGGCGAAAGAGATGTACAGAGCCTTTGACACTTTTGTAGGCAAATGTACATAATTCACTACACAATGTGGTTCATTAGGGTTTTGAAACAAAGATTTGCTGTCTTCTGTGTGTATTTACTTTTCTTTCGAGAAACAGTTCAAGTTTACTATTGGACTCTAGTAGAGGCAAAACACTTGACTATGAATCACAGCATTACCCATCTATGTGACCTGGGCTACTGAATTTAAACTGGATGTTGTCTGTTCCACACAGTCATAAAATTGGCTATGTATAGTAGCACTACATCAAAAATAAGTAGTAAATACAGGATTCAACTTTAGCATGTTCTAAAGGTTTCTACCCCTGTCATATTTCCTTCTTTCTCTACCTCTACTATGGCATTATGGAAAGTTCCTCCTGAATAAGGAAGAAAAATATGTGGACTCAATAACAGAGAGTCTACGCAAAATGCAGAAACCAGCTGAAAAAGCTGTAATCTTACTTAGAGGAGGCCTTGAAGGACAGCAGTAAAGGAATGTTTTTGCCGTTGGCAATGCTCAATAATATAACTTTTTGTTCATTTTTCTATGCAAGGTGAAGAAACCAGAGATATACCCTGATTCACTAAAAGTAGCAAGGGTTTGGCTTTATGGTCAGGGAATTAAAGGGAAATGATTGGAAAGCAGGTAACAAGGACACCTGGGAAGTGTTTCTTTCTTTTGGGCATAATGTGTGAAAATATGTATATTTCATGTGAATTCTCATGAAAATCTATTCACTCCAGGGGAGATTTTAATAAATAGATGGGCTGTTCTATGCATGAAAGTCAGGTCCTTCCCTCAACCACTGCTCTTCTTGCCCAGTGAGTTCATGACTATGGCAACAGGAATGGTTATTTTGCATATGTTCATTTACATGGGCCTCCACTTGCCAAATTCATTTGAGTTGTAGTTACCAACTTTCCAATGGACTACAATAATAAACATCTGTTATGGCATCATTCCACATGGGAACTATCAGCCACCTCTGTTTCCTAACTTAACCTATGACATCTTCTTTTTCACAGTAAATTTTTCCAATGTTAATGAACGAAAAATATTAATTTGCATCTCTTAAAACATCAAAATAATCTTAACAACTTTGGACTCACAAAAATTAATTTTTTTTTTAGTTAAAGAGTGATAGATTTTAATTCTTATCTCGGAATTTATACAAATGCAACATTTTTTCTACCTAGCCATACAGATATTGCCATCAAATATTTAGAAATACTTCATCAAAATCTTATGATTTTGGCTCATACTCTGTACAGAACAGAAAATAAGCAAGACTAGCTGATTTAAAGCTTTCTACTGTCTAGAGAGTGTCTTGTAAACCCTCGGGTATAATATTTATTCCCCTTCCCCATCATGATTTACTCTACAATTTATAATCACACTTGAACTGCCAGTTCTAAATCAAAGAGCATTTTTGAGATGGTAACACAATTCTGTAGAGGACTACTAAATCTCTCCCTTAAGCATGCTTGAACTTTCCAATACTCCTTGGGGAAGACTTATGGGATGCAGTACTATGGTATTCAAGCTACTCGTGTGAGAATATAATTTTTGCTAATTGGACTATTAAAATACAGAATTTATATAATCTGAACTATTGCTTGAATAAACTAGAGTATGACAAGCAGAACTAAATGCTTTTTCACATTGCTTCTTGCAGAACTGAACCTATCAATCTATTCAGCCAGGTAATACACAGACATTGGAGGATCGGCAAAGACTGACCAATGCAAACCAATACCAACTATCTAAACATCAACTCACCAGGCTGACCACCAAAGTTAAACATTTGTATTATTGAAATTTCTGGACTAAGAGTGCAACACTAGTGAATAAAGGGAATTAGAAATCCATTTCTGAAATGAAGCCTCAAGGTTTGGTGGTAGGTAGGTGTGGAAAATCTGGGAGAGGAACTGAGGATGACATCATTGCCTGTTTCATTCTCAATGAACCTATAGCACCTTTGCTATGCTTCTATGGTGAACTTTCTTTCTACTCAACCTTCCTGGTTAGAATTTAAGCTACTATAATTTGTGGAAGAAGACGGAAAGGAGTCATACATCTACAAACCTCTCCTTATTCTTTTCAACATTACTTTCCTTTTGAAACTTAGGAAACCCATGCTCAGAGTTGAAAAGCAAAGGTGCTGACAACTACATCTAAATTGAAAATAATTGGATGCTTGTGTGTCAAAGCATCAAGGCACAAAAAGCCAAGAATCTGAAGATCAATGGAAAGGCAAGTGTGTCAGAAGATAACCTGTATATCCTGTATCCCTCTATTTCTCTGTCTTCTGAAGGCTCCTTTT
This sequence comes from Tarsius wallacei, assembly GCA_963574415.1. Lineage (NCBI taxonomy): Eukaryota > Metazoa > Chordata > Mammalia > Primates > Tarsiidae > Tarsius > Tarsius wallacei. The sequence continues at coordinate 27,470 of CAUYQG010259426.1, forward strand.
GGAATTCATGGTGTTCTCTTGTAACCCAATGAAGTCAAAGCCTCTTATTATAGTATGTTAATAGTGCTGGACAATTCAGCTGGGACCCCTGGAATGGAAAGGAGTCATCTTTAAAGGCTTGAGAGAATGTAAGAACCTAAAATAAACCTTGGCAAATCCCTACAATATGAAATACAATATGTGAATTATTCCCAAGCCAAGTCTCTGAGCATAAGGATCTTTTTAAAGCTAATAAGTTGAAGGCAATGATCAAGCAGGCACAAATCAGTCACTTTGATGCAGCAATTGGAAGACAAATTTGTTCATGTATTTTTTCACAGAAGGAAGAAAAAAACCTAAATTTTACTCAAAGTTTATTCCCTCAAAGATACTGAAATAAAAGACACATTTATTTCTTGATACAGAATTTAGTATTTTAAAATTAACATGGTATATAGTTTGACTGGAGTGTAATACTGTTCTGACTCAATAAATCTTTCAAAGGATAAAAGTATTTTGTATTAAGAGGCTACACTTTCATTCCAGCCTTTTGATGACACTAAATTCTAGCATGAAACATTTCAGATCCTGGGCACTGGTAAATTACTCTACATTCCACCTTGATAATAATCAACTTCTATTAGAGTTCTGGGAGGCAGTACATTTTCCTACAGAAGAAATAGAGATGGTTTGGAATTAGTGAACTTGGTCAAAGCTAAGTTTGGTCATGTCCTAGTAACATGAATTTGGAAAACATACTGAGCCTTCCTAAGATGGAGATAACAGTACTTATTATATTGTTTACTATGGCTATTAATTCCAATAACCCATTTAAAGCAATAGTAAATGCTCAATATACATTTATATGTTTTCCCTTCTTCCATTCTCCTCTCTTGTTTCTTTCATAAAAGAGTTAAGATTAGATTCAAATACAAGTAATTGAAAACTCAAAATAGCAATCACTTAAACCAGGCAGAAGTTAATTTTCCTCTTCTGAAAATGTAGGCAATCCGGGGTTACCATGGTGGTTCTTTACTCATCAGCTCATAGTCTAATAGAGTTTTCCAGCTCTACTGTGGTCACAGTTCAAGGGAAAGAATGGGGGAAAGCCCACATGCTTTTATTTCAGGGACACCTCTCAAAATGCAGGCCCAGTGCTTCTACTTGTATGTCACTGACAGGAGTTAGTAACAAGGCTTATGTGATTGCTAATTTTATATGTGAACTTGATCAGATCACAGGGTGCCCAGATATTTGATTAAACACTGTTTCTGGGTATCTACGTGTGGGTGTTTCAGAAAGAAATTGGCATTTGAATTAGGCAGACTGAGTAAAGCAGATGGCCCTCTCCAATGTGACTGGCATCATCCAACCATTGAGGCTCTGAATAGAACAAAAAGATGGAGGAAGGGAGAATTCACTCATCTGCCTGGCTGCTATACCACCAGTGTTCCTGTGTCTTCTGCTTGCAGATGGTAGATCATGAGACTTCTCAGTTTTCATAATCCCATGAGCCAATTTCTCACAATAAATCTCTCTCTCACCCCTGATATATAGGTAGATAAATATGGATTTAGTTAGATACAGATATCAATATGTAGATATATATCTTATAGGTGTATGTGAATGTGTGTAGGTATTTTAGGTTCTGTTTTTCTGGGGAACTCTGATTAATACAACTTCAAAGAAAGCTTGGGAACGTAGTTTTATACAGAGAATCATATGTCTAACTAGAAATAGTTTTTTTTTTAAACAGAGATTTTAAAAAATTATTACAGAAAAATAAAGAATAGATAAGATGAAAATCTCTCAGCTTCTACTATACCTTATTCCTACCTTCTTCCTTCACCACCCAAATGAAGTCAAGAATTTTAATAGAATATACAAAGTGGTCATTTTAAAGATTATAGGTATATCTCTACAAAATCAAATTATTCTTTCATTCAGTGAACTAATCTCACTGAAAGATTGAATCAGTTGATTTGGTATTCTATAGAATAAATTCCAAATGGAATTTTATGTATATTTTAATAATCCAATTGTAGATGACATTATTTGAGTCTATATTATTACTGCCAACCAAAAGATACAGAAAATAGTGAAAAGAAATGATTATAAAAGACTTAATTCTTAAGAGAGTGAGTTGAGATTTTAATACAATAACATCACCTTTTCACATATTTCTATCAAATGAAAAAAAGCACACAAAAAAGTAAGATGTATCTTTGCAGTATGAATCCAATTAACAGTTGAAAACCACCAGCTAAATCAGTTTTCTGCTTTCATATGGAAGAGAATTGGCTGGATAATCAATTTAATTGTACATAAATGGGCCTGTTGGGAAGTAAAAATAAATTTGGCAGAAATATATTTTACTCAGGGGTTTGGGTATGTGAGTTAGAGGAACAATGTTGGTTTGAAATGAAATTACACACAGTTAAGTCTATAGATGTGACTGGTTTTCAACATTTTGAGTTGAAATAGTGTTTTGGTTTTTTTTTTTTTCACACATACACTTCACTCTAGACATTTAGCTAGGAACTGAAACCTCATCATCTGTAACCGCACGATACTCAACTTTGACTCTCTGACTTGATCATGCCTAGAGTTAGAAGGACTGGGTTCTAGACTGGATCTTTCCTCAAGGGGTTTGGCTGCAGAGTCTTCCTTGTGAAATGATAAGAGAGGAGATGAATTTAAGATGACAGTTTCTAAAAGTCTTTATAGCTCCAGGAATTTTCACCTCTGTGACTTTATGACTTGAATTTCCTGACAATTTACCCAAAGTTTGGTGTAGGATAGAAGTGTTTTGTCCAAGGTGAAATTAAGTGCTGTGACATCTCTGCTTGGTGCCATCCGACCTCACATTTGAAAATCTTTGCCTGTTTGCGTGCAGTGTTACTTTGAATGTGTATGATTTCCCACTGCTGTCGTTTAAATGATAACAGCGGGTTCAAGTGATTTGCAAACTGTCAGAAAAATGACCTCAGACACCCCCGTCATTTTCAGTGGCTGTAGATACACCCTTAGGCTAAAGACACAGCAGAGTTTTAAGCTAAGCAAGATAAATCCAAACAGACTAACTTTTCCACTTCCGACACTTCTAACAGTTAAGGTCCCATCAGCCTCACTTCGGTTCCTGTTCCGTTAGAAACGCTGCATTACCTGCACAGGGACACCAAAGAACTGGCATGTTCTAAGGAGGAAAATATAACATTTGCTTTAAATTTCAATTATCAATCTGACTATCTGAAGGGTCTCTCCTGTCACTTACACCCTGATATACTCAGGATATATATATGTTTCTCTTTTTTGGTTTTTGAGTTGGAGTCTCTGTCGCCCAGACTGGAGTGCAATGTCCGCTCCCGGCCACTGCAGCCTCGAGCTGCTGGGCTCTGGTGATCCTTCCACCTCAGCCTTCCGAGCAGCTGGAATTACAGGCATGCGCTACCACGCCCGGCTGATTTATTTATTTACTTATTGTAGAGATGAGGTCTTGCAAAGTTACCCAGGCGGGTCTCGAACCCGCGGGCTGAGGCAATCCACTCACCTCAGCCTCCCAAGGCGCGGGATTACAGGCTGAGCCACCGAGCCCGGCATATATTTTTAACACACTTATCACAATTTGAAATTATTTTCTTACATTTAAAAAAATCTGACCCCTTACCAGAATTTTCTCTCTTTAAGGACAGAAACCAAGCTTATTACATTTTACTTTTTTTTTTTTTTGATGCCCAAAACAATATCTGGCTAATAATGGGTGCTTAATAAATACATGCTGAATAAATTAATCAATAAATAAATGAATCCAAATTCAGAAGAAAAGCTTTATGTAGGCAAATAGCACGGTTAGGGGTTAAACATTAATATCTTAATTGATGCTCCTGTAGTATTCTGGCATAGCCATGACCTTATACCAAGCTGGGTAAATTTCTGCCCACCATTAAGTTCTCTTGTTTAATTTGGTTTCAAAGCACATCATTTTTCTCTCTGTCAGAACGTACTTTTTACTTTGCTATAGATTTTCTAAATGTATGCAAATGTGCCAAAATGGCTCATTTTGTTATCAATTCCCAAACTGCTGGTTCCCTAATCATTAACTAATTGTCTTTGTGCTCTATTGACAACTTGGCCACCTTCTTGCTAATTTTTGCTGACACAGTGGAGGCCCCCAAGAACTGGGCTAACCTTTGGTTGTTCACTCAAGAGCCACAGGTGGGAAGACAATCGATCAGGCTGGCTGTTGTGTTCAGGAAAACCTCATCAGCGTTCCCAGTGATTTGTCTAATGAGGCATCATTAATTGACAATGGGCAGGTGGATGAAAACATTCCTTTACTATGATTACAATTTTGCTAAAATAGACCAGAAGCTTGGGGAAAACAAGCATAAGGAAAGGTGCAGCTAGTAGTGGGCTAAAGGCTATGTCTTGGGCTAAAATAAGAAACGAAGGGTACTGATCACTTTTTCAAATTTCCGGTTATGTGTGAAGTTTGTAAAAGATGGATGCACAATAAATCAACTGTCGCTCATATTTCATAGTTGTAGTTTGTGAGATGACTGCTCAGGAGTAAGAATGTGGATATTTGCCTACTTTCTTTAAAAAATAGCTGAGGCATGCTATATATAGCTGTAGAGTGAATGGCAAGAGCTGGTATTGAACTTCAAATATGATTTGGCTATCTGGACTAAGCAGCCCAGTTACACTGATATATCAGCCAGTGATACTGTGTCCATGCATCTAACCAATACATATTGAATACCTATTATAATGCAGGAACTGTTCTGGTACACATGGATAATCGGGAGGTTGATGTACATGGGTAAACATCAGTTAGCAATGGAGTACAGGAATGTCTGCCCGCTAGTCACTTGCCTTCCAATGGTGGCAAAGAAATAATAAACAGGAAGGATAAATGAGTAAACGACATAATGTTAAAAGGTCATGAATGGTCTATATTGAAAAGAGAGAAAAAAACAGAGTAAAGAAATCGGAGTGGGGTAAGTGGAGGTGTGTGTCGAATTTAAAGAAGGTAGGTAAGACAGTTAGAGCAGGCCTCATGGAAGTGTGAAGATGCTGAAAAAATTAACCAAACTGGGAAAAAAGCATACTTGCCAGAGGAAACTGCCAGAAAGAGATATTTTGTGGGAGCAGAATTGGCACATTGGTGGAACCTCGTGGCAGCATAGCTCGAGTGGGGTGAGCAGGGGAAGGAGATGAGTCCAGAGAGGCAAGGTTGACTACAGTGAAGGAAGATGGGGACATCAGAATCTCTTAAACTATTTTAAGAACCCTGGATGTTGAGGATAGAAAAACTACTAATCATGATACAGAATTTTTAACAGTCAAGAAACTGATCTAAGATGTGCAAAAATAACTCAAGTTGCTATGTTGAGAATAGAGAATGTACGAACCAGTGCATGCTTTTAATAATTAAAAAAAACTGTAAATTGGACAAGCATTTGCATATTTATTAATTTTCACTAATTTGGAATTCTTGGTATTCCTCTCTTTGCTTGTTTTCTGGGAGATTAGTGTGGAAAGGCTTTGACTGGCCTTAATATAAGCTCATTGTCTTTTGCAAGTGAACCTGTCAAAGGAACAGTACGAGAGAGAAACTCACACTAAAAAACCACACTTTTTAAAGGAACTGAATTGTGGGAATCTGATGTGAAAATCCCAAGGATTAACAAGAGCCATGGGAAAATAATCACCCATTTAGGCTTAGCTGATCCTGTTACTAGTTTCTAAAAGCAAACAAATAATCTGACATTTAATATTCAGACAAGAAATAAACTTGCTGTGCAATTGAGTTTCATGAGAATTTCTATGTCCTTGGCTGTCTGGCCCACCAAGGGACTGAAGTGTAACACCAGGGTTGTCACACTCTTCTTGGACTTCACATAATTATTTCTCATTGTACATACCCTTAGAAAATACAAAAAGAATCAAGAATGCTATTACATATGATTATTTTTGCTATGCCCCAAAATTATTGCTAAAATATTTTCATGTGTCCTTTCAGATTTTGTTTATAGTTGAGTTCATTGTGTGTTACTCTAAGTTCAGTTTATGTGCATTGAACTTAATATGTGTTCATTAATATTTATTCAATGAACTCTGTTACTGACCATGCCATGCGTTATCTTACATCTCATTGCCCATTATGCTCTTATCAGGTTATTAAAAATCCTTTATAAATTTAATGTAAGTTAGTTATACTTACTGCTTCATTACATGGAAAAGAGTGCAGGGTATTGGTAAGCATACAGATTCTGGAATAAAATGGATCTAGTTTGAATCCCAAACCATCCACTTATTTGCTCGGTGCCTTGGAAAAAGTCATGTAATTTCTCTGAGCTTCCAATTCCTTTTCTGCAAAATGGAAAAAAAAATATTATATCGACTTCATAGAATTCTTAGGAGGTTTGAAATCATTTAAGTAAACGATTTAACACATTTTCAGACAATTAAAAATCATTTAGTAAATAATTGATAGCCATCATTGTATTAATCTATATTAGCATTACTAATTCTGATTATTCATTTTTCCTACTTTTTAACTTTTAAAATAATTTTACAATGAGCATATTTGAGGTAAAGTTTGTTCTCACTTGTAATTCTTTCTATGAAGATTAATTCTTAGAAACAGAATTAATGACTGAGAGAATTTGTATATTTAAGAAATTTTAATAACTAATATCAGCATTGAGTTTCATCATCTTTAAATATTTGCTATGTTCAAGAAAACAAACAAAAACGAATAGATTATCTTGTCATTATTTTAGTTTATATTTTTTCCTACATTAATGATCTTAAGTTACTTTTGTTTTTATTCTTAGTCACTTTTGTGAATTGCCTTTTCATTTTTTTGACCCTGCATTTTATGCTGGGATGAAGTGGAAAGAGTTGTCATTTTTCCCTTATAGAGTTGTATGAACATTCTACATATATGTGGACTATTAAATTATTTATAAAAGGATAATTTCAAAATATAAGACTATTTTAAAAATTATGGTAGATTATTTTGCTTTCTATGATTGTTAAATGAAGCTGATTACTTTTTCGTCCTTTCTTTCTTTAGAGACTTCAATTGTTAAGGAATTTTAAAGGCTAACTCTAAACACTGCCTGTTAAATTGTGTTTATTGTATCACACATTGATGCAATTAGTATAGATATAAAATTACACACCAGGTCAAAGAGGTACTAATAGTCAGTGCTACTAATACAGCACATCAGGTACTATAACACATCAACAGTGTAATGAAAAAAAAAATCAGAGGAGAGGGTTTAAATCGATGCAGAACTTGACGATGTGGGGTCTGTACAAGAGAGGGGAACACCTTCATAAAGACTACCGTGTTCTTGGAAACTATTTTTTGTTTGTTTTCTTATGTATTCTGCACAATTCATTTGGCTTAAACATTTTATTTTTTTAATTTTAAAATTGTGGGGTACAATTCAGGGTTAGGTATACAAATATTCATTGTGCAGGTACCCTTATTGATGAGGTATGCCCCCCACTTCCCCAGGCAAATTTTGACTACTGTCTATCCCACCCCCTCGCCCCCCACTCAGTTTCCCGTTACTGTCAGTCCTTTTCTTATAGTGTTACGGTAGTTGTTCAAGGTTCACTTATGAGTGAGAACATGTGATACTCAGCTCTTTGTTCCTGTGAAAGATCACTCAGTATTATAGACTCTACTTCCATCCAGGTTGCTGCGAAGTTCATGATTTTGTTCTTCTTTATGGCTGCATGATATTCCATTGTCTATATGTACCACATTTTTTTATCCAGTCCTCTTTAATGGGCAGCATGGTTGGTTCCATGTTCTTGCTATTGTGAACAATGTTGCGAAAAACATATGTGTGCAGTTATCTTTTTTGTAGAGTGATTTGAGTTCTTCCAGGTATATTTCCAGTAGGGGGATTGCGGGGTCATATGGGAGGTCAAATTTTAGAACTTTTAGGAATCTTCATACTGTTTCCACAGAGGCTGTACTAGTTTACACTCCCATCAACAGTGTAGAAGTTTTCCCTTTTCGCCACATCCGCTCCAGCATCTGTTATTTTTTGAGTTATTGATGATGACCATTCTGACTGGAGTGAGGTGGTATCTCAGTGTAGTTTTAATTTGCATCTTCTTGATGACTAGTGAGGCTGAACATTTTTTCATGTATCTGTTGTCTGCTCATATGTCTTCTTTTGAGAAGTGTCTATTCGTATCTTTAGCTCACTTTGTAATGGGGCTGTTTGTTCTTTTCAGCACATTTGAGTTCCTTGTAGATCCTTGATGTTAGGCCTTTGTCAGACATGGAGTTGGCAAATATTTTTTCCCATCTCTTGATGGTTTCTTTGGCTTTGCAGAAGCTTGCCAGTTTGATGAGGTCCCACTTGTCTATCTTATCTATTATGGCAAGGGCACTTCGATTTCTGAGCATTTGGTTAACTGTCAGTTGTAGGAGTGAATAAACAATTTGTGGCTGCCCCCAATAAGATAAAAGACTCTGTGTTGTCATAATTTCCAGTCCACACTTTTTATTTTATTTTAGTAGCTTTCAGGGACACATGGTTTTTGGTTACATGTATGCATTGTATAGTGTTGAAGAATTCAGGTGGGCTTTAAGTGTACTCTCCACCCCTGCTTGTTCACATTGTACCAAATTTTTCTTCCCCAGCCCTCTTTCACCCTCCCCATTTGGAGTCTTCAATATCCTTTATGCCGTTCTATATGCTTTGCAGTTTCTTAGTTTAGCTCTCACTTGTAAGTGAAAACACGTAGCATTTGGTTTTCTGTTCCTGTGTTACTTTGCTCAGGGTCTCCTTTGCTGATGGTCTCCAATCCCATTCAAGTTGCTGAGAAATATATTATTTCATTCTCTTTATGGCTGAATAGTATTCCATATATATATACATATATATATATGTATATATATATACACACACACACATATATGACATTTTCATTATCCACTGATCAGTTCATGGGCACTGAGGCTGATTCCACATCTTTGCAATTGTGCAGTGTGCTGCGATAAACACACGAGTGCAAGCACCTTTGTTATATAATCTCTCTTCCTTTGGGTAGCCATGTAGTTGGATTGCTGGATCAAATGGCAGGTCTATATTTAGTTGAGAATCTCCATACCACTTTCCACAGAGGTTGTACTAATTTACACTCCCTACCACAGTGTATAAGCATTCTCTTTTCATCACATCTGTGCCAGCTAATAGTAGGTATTCTGACTGGTGTAAGGTGGCATCTCATTGTGGTTTTAATATGCATTTTTTTCTGATGATTGGTGATGTTGAATATTTTTTCATATGTTTGTTGGTCATGTGTATATCTTCTTTTGAGAGATGTCTGTCCACATCATTTGCCCACTTTTTAATGTGGTTATTTACTTTTTCTTGCTGATTTGAGTTCTTTGTAGATTCTGGATATTAGTCCTTTGTCATATGTATAGTTTTTTAATATCTTCTCTCATTCTGTCACTTGCTTATTTACAGAGTAAATATTATTTCTTTTGCTGTGCAGAAGGTTTAAAGTTTAATTAAGACCCAGATTTATTTTTGTTTTTGTTGCATTTTCCAGCCTCCTCTTTAAACAGAGAAGTCAGTTTGATCACCACATCTGTGTAGTGTCATGAGAAGAGAATCTTGGGCTTAAAGATCGACTTGCTTCTATCAATGCCACCTGAACATAGGAGAAGTGGGCTAATCTGAGATGTTGTTGTTGGTCAACAGAAATTTGGATCCAGATAACCTGCAAGAAATAATTTTGTTATGCCGTTTGCATTTGAATAATTGTTTTTATTATGGCCAAATTATTCAGGCTTCTTCCTTATTAAACAGTTATACTAGTAGCTACATTTAAATGGTTTTGTGACTACTGAATGAGATAATATATGCAAAACATTGAAAGAGTGACCAGTGTTTGATAAGCATTGGATCAGTGACATTGTCATAGTATTGTTATTGTTTACTGTTATTATCTTAACTGTGGTTTTATGTTAAATATAACTTTATTTTTTTCTCACTTTCTCCCAGTTATTCAAATATTTTAATTCAATTAATTTAGAAAATTAATCATTGAGGGATAACTTAGTAAATTCAAGTCTTTTAAAAAATGAACTGTGCTATATCTTTGGCAACCTCAGCATAGACTTATTAATATATACAATCTTTTTAAAATATAGTGTTATTTACTTAATACTGAGTTACATACCTAAATTTGAAAGATAATTTAGTTTATAATTGAGAAGAAGTATATTATTACAGCAATGCTAATAATATCACTGAGACTGAATAGCTACCATAGATGTTATGAAGTTTTAAACAATCTCCTGGGCAAGCATCTTACATGACGGAAATTTGGATCCATACATTGGCTACTGTCCAGTAAAGTCTAACTGTACTTAGTTAAAGAGAGAAAATAAGAATGAATAAATTTACCAAATAATGAAATATTCTGACTCAAGGTTAATAAAATTACCAAAGACAATGACAAAACAATTTTTGGCATGAATATAGTTGCTGATTGCTTTAAATAGATATTGAATCTACATTTCTTAGTGATAACTTTTGCACAGACACTTCATTGTATTTTGATATTTTGACAAAGTATTATATTAGTTTCAATTATTCATTTATTGTTAAGAGCCAAAATAAGTTTCCGGTTCATACTCAAACCTTATATAAATGATATTTTCTTTCCCATTCTTAATATTTATTTAACCAAAACAAAAATTTGCCTCTCCTCTAACAGTTTATCTTCTAATAGACTGATAAACCTCAGTCACAGTCATAATAATTTAGCTTTAAAATGTTTACAATGCGATATCTTGACCAAAACACTGACAAGGAGCTTCCTCTGTAGTCCCCTTTGTTGCTATGCTAAGATGACATCTATTTGGTTCTATCCCTGGGTTTCCATGGAGATAATTTATAATTGTTGTCAAAGATGGACGGTCCACAAACATTTTACATAAGGATAATGTAGAAACTTTTCATTAAAAAGACTAGTTCTGTCATTGTCTCTGAGAACCTAATTCCAAGAAGCAATCTGACACTGCAGTTCAATAATGGGCACCATTAGCGTTAAACTTCAGTGAGTGTTTTCAAGAATATTTAAAAATTTAATGCATCTTTTTGAAACTCCCTGGTTTTCTGTTACTTCTCTAACAAATCTAATATTGCATAAAACTAGTAAAAATAGCATATATTTACAATCTATTTTCATTATACATTATAAATTAGACCATAAATAAACACACACACACACACATACACACACACACACACATACATGTTTGAATTGGGTAATCAGTTGATTTCTCTTTTAAATAATCTGCTTAGTGAAATATACTGAGAAATCAGCTATCTTCAAATAAACCAACAAATACCTACATTCAAAATTGTGTAAGTTCCTTCCAAAGGTATACATGTGTATTTATATGTGATCACAAATTTTCGAAGTACATTTAGTAACCTTAATTTTCTGTTTCTGTGACATTTTGGGAAAACTTAGTCTTATACTTGGAGAGGTCATTATCATTTTTTTTTCAATTCTGCAGAATCCTAATACATTGGCGAATGTGGCAAAACTAAAAACCACATAGCCATGACAAATTTCTTGCCTTGGCAATGTTCCTGAGTCACTGGTGAAAACAAAATGTTGCACAGGTCCTCACCCCCAAAATTGTACTTTTCTGAAGTGAAAAGTAGGCAGATTATACTTCCTCAGACTTTGATACTCATAATAGTCCAGTCTCTTCCCCACAATGAGGCTACCACAATTAATATAAATTGAATATCTATTAGATACATTACTTTCTTGGGAAGTTGATAATATAGCAGGGCAACCAACTCAAATATGGTTTGCCCAGGAATTCCTGTTTTTAGCACTGAGAATTCCATATCCCTGAAACCCCCAAATCCAGGCAAACCAAGGCAATTGGTCATACTGTATATGCTTAGAAGTTTTATTATCTATCCAGCTATCATCTTTTTACAATGGACTGGTATGACTGTCTTAAAATACTTGTGTTTATTTTTATTTTAAACGCTGGCAAGTGTGTTAACACCACAATTCATGCTGTGTTTCGAACAAGACGACTTGTTTGTGAAGAGTCCTCCTCAAAAGGAGACAATTCAATTTACCTCAGAAGCACACTAGGGCAGGGCAGGGCCTGAAGTTGGACGGGTATTCTTCTGCCCCTGGAACCCTGTAGGTGGCGCCCTCTGCTAATTCCTGGGGTCTCTCCACACAGATTGACTTCCTTAGGGTTGATGGTGATTGATTATGGTAGTTTCTTCATTACTTTAAACCTAATCAGTGCTTGGAGTAATTTGAGTAATGATTGCTCATTATTGGCAATTGTAAAGTTTAAGTCTTTCTTTATTTTGCTTCACAAGGCAGCCAGTCAGGAAATATCAGTTCACACACATTTTTAAGGAGAGAGTGGGAATAAATGATTCGCAAAGCTCAGTGATGGACAGGAAGTCATGGAGGTTGTGCAGAAGTTACATTAAATATTTTCTTGGCAGGAAACAATGACATTTCCCACTAGATCAAATGTGATAATCAAAGAGACAATTCTTACTGGATTTGAAAGCCTTTCAGCCTTTTCCTGAAATTCCCAAGTTCAATAAATCACACTATTTCATATCATATTGTTATACCACTCTGTCTTATAAATGAAGATCTATGATTCTCCAACCAATTTGCTATTGTTGAAAAAGATAATTAATGATACTAACATATAAACCAAGGCTGTTTTACATTACAGTTTATTAGATGGCACATTGTAAAGGTGTTTCTTACCCTCTCTTCAGTGAAATCAAGTTTAAAAGTAAGTTTGCTTGTATTAGTAGATTGACTTCCAGCCTTAAAATTGGCTACACAAAAGGGAGGCATTTAGGTTGTTCAGCAAATAAGTAATTTATGAAGTCATTAGATACCTAAGGATATTACACATAGTGGGTTTATTAAATTATGTTCCAATATCATTTGAAGACCCATGAATTCACAAGAGAAAGAAAATTTTAAGAGACTGCATTCACAATCTAAAATTGCAAATAATGTAGCTTACCTGTGTTTTTTGTGTAGACGGAAGATGAGAATAACATTCTGAATGTTGCAAAGGCTCTTTACAGTTTTAGACCACCATAACACAGCTATTATCCATTAGAAAAGCTTCCAATTTAATGTTTACATTTAAAGTATTTCTGTTTCGTGTCTAAAGTTTACATTAGGAAGAGCTTTACAAATTCCTTTAAAGATAAAAAAACTTTTGAACAAACATTTTTGATAGAATAAAGATGTAATGCTTCCAAAGCAAACAATTTAACCCAGTCTGTTTTAAAATTAGAATTTTATTTGTAGTGATAGATTTGTTGTGAATTTTGTGTTAAAGAATAAAAAAGAAAAAAAAAAAAAAAGAAGGCAAGCCTTCCTGAGCATCAGAACATAAAGTTAGGGTTATAATGAAAGCAGTATGGAAATCCTCTCCGAATAAATAGACTACAAAAGCAAGTGAATAGAAAATCAAGACAGAAGCTTAATGGCATGCAGAATTTTACTGCACGATGAAATGTGGTATCAAAATTAAGTAGAGAAAAGATGGACTATTTCAGGGATAGTGGGATATCTACAAAGCCTTTTGGTCTAGATTACTTTCTCAGAACTTATATCGGGATGAACTTTAAGTAAATGGTATACTAAAAGAAAACAGGAGTAAGTCTCTTTATAATATGAAAGAGGGATAAATTTTTATAATGATGACTTTAAATCCAAGGCTATGAGAAAAAAGATTGATAAATTTAATTGCTACACACACACACACACACACACACACAGAGCAAAGTGAAAAGATAAATAAAAAAGAGTTCATTTTCAATTTACATCCCACACAGAGGTCATCTTCCTAATGTATAAATTATATGTATTAATTATATATATATATATATACAATTTATAAATATGTAAATAGATAGATAACTGACCAATTACCCATAAAATGGGCTAGGAATATGAATAAAACTTTCACAGAATAAGAAATGCAAATAGCCCTTAATCATATAAAATATACTCAAACTAAAAGATTAAAAATAAATTGAGCTTTTTTTACACATAAGATTAGCAAAAATAAAAAAAAAACAATACTCTCTGCCAAAGAGACTGTGAGTAAACAGTCACTCTTATACCTTGATGGCGAGAATGCAAATCAGTCAACTTGTACAAAGAAACACTGGCAACATCTAGCAAAATTCCATATGCATTTACCCTTTGACCTAGGAATCTCACATCTCAGAACCTATACATCAACCAAAACAGAACAAAATAAAACAAAAGGTGCAATATTTTTACTGTAGTACCATTTGTATGTGTCTGTGTGTTAGTGTTTGTATGATTGTCAACATTGCAGAAAAGTGCTTTAATCTGAGGAGGCTGCATTTTTATCCCATCAGGTAAGATGTTAATTAAAAACTCAAGTCTGACTTAGGCATCAGCACTGTTGAGAATCCTGTACTGCAATTTGTGGTTTAAAATTAACTTAATTTCATTACTTCATTATTATATTTTTATTTTGATTGAGATAAAATTCACATATATAAAAGTAACTATTTTAAAGTGTGCAACTTAGTGTCACTTATACATTTTCATAATGTTGTGCAACCATCAGCATTATCCAGTTCTAAAACCTCCTATCACCCCAGAAAGAAAACTTAATGAGTCTTTCTCTACTAAATTTTTTTAATGCAAAATAAAAAACATTGAACTGGGAAGGGTTTGTTGTTGGAGATGACACAGTCCCTGTACACTGGCTCTTCATACATACAGAATTTATTTATGTATTTATGTATTTATTTGGATCTTTAGCATGGCTCCCATAGAAGTAGATTTAGGCAATGGTGTTCATTGATAGTGAGTAAAGCTGAAATCATAGGCACTCGGAAATGGACTAGCACATTGAAAACTTGAAAGTTTCTTAAAAGTTGTGTGATCCAATGTGCTTAGCAACCAGAGAGGCTGAGGAGGTTATTAAATATCTCTAAGTCTCTATTCTTCATCTGTAGAAACAGAGATAGGCATAAGCAGAAATACAGAGGTAGTCATCTTGATGAACAGTCATCTTGATGAACAAGTCATCTTGATGAAAGAAATATTAACAGAACAGTTTATTCATGAAACACTTTCTTTTCTCTCTTTCCAATTTCCAGTAAAATCTACAGTCAATTCACCTATGTGCATGGAGACATCTTCAACACTTCACATTATATATCACACTGGTTGTGCTTACTGATTTAATATCTAACACACAGGTAGTCCTAAGTAGCAGTCAAATTTTTCAGTAAGATGATGCATCTTTCAGTGGCCAGATACCTGATTCATTTCCTGTTGATGAGACTATTAAACTGAGACTGTGTAATGTCACTTTGTTGTCGGAAAGGAATTAAGTTCTTAGGTGAAATTTTGTTCAACGACATGGGTGAGGTATCCACTGATCTGCACTCCCTTTGTAAGCATATGAGAAATGCAGGAATAAAGTCAAGACCACTCTCCCTGAA
>CAUYQG010259431.1:0-20992 GCA_963574415.1 Tarsius wallacei
CTTCCGCCTCAGCCTTCCGAGTAGCTGGAACTACAGGCGCGCGCTACCACACCCGGGTAATTTTTTGATTTATTGTAGAGATGAGGTTTCGCCTGCCCAGGCGGGTCACGAACCCGCGGGCTCAGGCAATCCACTCACCTCGCCTCCCAAGGCACGGGATTACAGGCTAAGCCACCGAGCCCGGCTCATTTAATCTTTTACAGTGAATTGTAGTCATTTCTGTGATGGCGTCCAGCCTCTGGGGGGGTTGGGAAGGAAGTAGCCATGCTTGTAGAGCTGTGTAGGGGCCAAGGTTCTGGTCAGAGGCTACTGCAAGTCTAAGCATGAGCTTGAACGTGAAGGCTGAAGGCCCCGATGGGGACCGCTCCATGGCCTTCACAGCCAGAACCCACTGATTCTCTGGGCCCATGAGGCTGCCAGACAACCCAGTTCTGCAGCAAAGCCTCCTCTGGAGTCTCCACCCCTTCCTCCCTTCTCTCCTGCCCTCTCCAATCTCCTCCTCCCTCCCTCCATCCATCTCTACCCCTGGAGGCCCACAGCCTAGAGCAAAGACACCCCTGACGGCCCAGTGGCCTCCTGGGTCCTTATCCTCACCCTGTACCATGTGCTCACCTACCCCTCCCGCCCCTTCTCCCTGGACTCCTGCCAGCCGACAGCGTGTTCAGAACCAGGTTCATGTGTGCCCCCTCGCCCATTCTGGGGGCTCCTGGTGCTGGGTCCCCTCAGCTCTGGTGACCTTCCTTTCCCCCGTCCCCTCCAACCATGCCATCTTCCCATTGGTTCATGCCCCATGAATGTGTCCCTGAAGGCCCCAGCTCCCTATACCCTCTCTCTCCAAATGAACCTCTGAACTCTCCCTTCCGGTGCCCTGTGTCCAGACTCCACACCCTGTGGGCAGAGCTCTTTCTTTTTTGTGTCTCCGACAGGGTTGGCCACTCCCTAGGGCAAGGGACATCTGCCTGTCCCCATCCTTCTGTGCAGCCCCCTCAGGCCCAGTGTGTGCCTTCCTCCTTCCTCCTCCCATCCTCTCTCTTCCAGGCCTACCTGACCACTTGACCCCAAGTTCAAGTCTGCTGTATGTGGAGGGTATGTTTGTTCTCCTTGTAGAGACAGGGAACATTCTCAGATAGGGTCCAAAGGCTCAGTCCCATCCATGTGGTGTATGATGGGCCCCAGGGACGACCCTTTAGCCCAGGCCTGACTAGGAAGTCAGGGCAGCTCTGGCCCCACCTCCTCAACAGTATGTCTACACTTTCTCACTTGGGCTACCCCAAGCCCTTTCTGCATTCCTCATTCACAGATTACAGAACATCCAGATGGCACAGCCAGCAGGGTTTTCGAGATCAATCTGGGCCAATTCAGCCTTCTGAGACATGGCAAAACGGAGCTTCAGAGACAGAAAGCAACTGCCACAGCAGAGTTGTGGCTGTAGCCCTCCCTGGGGGTAACCTCGTCCCATCTTAGGGGCAGATGACCTCTGGGGGATTCAGGCATTTGTTGGTTTCAGGCTCGGCTCAAAGACATGAAGCTGGCAGGAGGGTTCTCCCAGCAACCAGTGTGTCCTGACATTTCCATGGCATTTCACAGGGGGAGGTGACCAGGATGTCAAGAGGCCAGCTACTGATAGGGTGAGGGGCACGGCCTTCCTTTCTCCATGCCTCAGACCACACTGGGGGACATGGTCACTACGGCCCCCAGCCACCTTCCGGCCTGTCTCCCCTGGCCCCAGGCTTATCTCACACCCTGCAGCAGCCATGCCTTTCTCCTGCCATTCCGTTCCCCCTGCCTGGGGCACCTGCCTCCTGTCTCTACATGCTGATACCTCCTCAACCTCCCAGGCCCTGCGAAGCCTTCCCGACAGCCCGCTCCCAGAGCCATGCTCTCGCCCATGTACACAGCACGGTTCTGTTAGAATCTGGGTTCATATCTTACCCCTCCCCATCTCCCACTCCCCTGGGGTGGCTCTACCTCTGCCCCATGGCCAGGGAGAATGGGGACAGCTGTGAAAGATTCTCCTGCCCTGAGAAGAGACTGGAGTGGGGACTGGCCACATGGGAATGGGGGCTGGAGACTGAAGCTGCTCAGAGGTGGGGAGAAGGAAGGAGAAGTTCAGAGCCAGGCGCATGGGCAGGTGCAGCGTGTGAGGTGGAGGAGGGGAAGGGGCCTGAGTGTGTTTAAGGCCAGCAGCTGGGGCCGCCATGTGCATTGGTCAGGGTGGCACTGACCTTCACCTGTGTGTGTACATCTGCGTGTTTGTAGCAGGGTTTAAGAACCCTAAGCCCACAGGCCAGAGTGATTCCAGGAGCTGACTGAAGCCAGTGAGTGGCAAAGGCAGAAGGGCCTGTACAGCTCTCTGCTCTGGTCCTGGAGCAGGAAACACTGGGACTCCTGGATCCTGCCCCTTGTGGCCCTGGCTGAACTGATGAAGGCTTGGACAGGGGGAAGGGCAAGGGCAGGGCACAGAGCCACAGTCTGATGAAGGGACCATCTCCACCCCCACCTCACTGATGGTGGCCCAGCTGTCACTCAACTGTAGCAGGATCCAGGACAGGGTACAAGCAGGCCTTTGCATACCCCTCCTTTCCGGGTGTAGGGAGGTCTGATGACCCTGGTCTAGAAGGGTCAAATGCCTAATGCATTTGAGCTGGAGTGATAGGGCCCCTGCGCAGCTTTGGAAGGGGTGACAGTTTGGGGAAGGAAGGGCTATGTGCACAGACTCACTGAACGGGGCTCAGAGGGCAGACTCAGTGATCTTGGTCCTCATGCCCCTCACAGAATGGTCTTCACCAGCCTCACTTTACCAGTGGGGACACAAAGGCTGAGAGGGGTTGAGTGATTCATCCAGGGTCACATGGAGAGGAGGTGGCAGAGCTGGGAGTCAGATCCAGAAGAGTCTGCTTCGAAGCCCAGGCTCTCAGGTTTTCTGGCTCTGGGGGCTGTTCTGGGTCTGTCTGATCAAAGAGGTTTGGACCAGCAGACCTGGAAGGCCCTTTCCAAGACGAACCACATCCCAGGGCTCCAAGACTAGATGTTGCAGGGGACACAAAGTGGGCATCTGGAGACTCCTGGGACACTGGACATGCAGGCTTTGGGGGCGGGTTCAGTGCCAGGGTGACCCTTCCCATGGGAGTGGAACGACAGGACCTTGTCAGAGTCCTGCCCTCGGGGCTGTGGAATCTGTGAGGATGGACTTGTTTTTCAGCCTCCTGATTTCCCACTCATGTGGGTCGCCGGCCCTGGGATGGGAGACACTCAGATGAGGTCCCTGCCATCTGAGCCCGCTGGTCATGCCTGCCCTGACCTGCTCACACCAGGGCCTCTAGAGATAGCTTTCTAGAATTTTCCCTTCTTCCACCAGGCCTGCATCGGCCACTCCCCACCCCTTTCCTCATCCTGCCCATGCAGTCCTGCCCTGGGAGTGCCACCTGTCTCTCCTGGTCACCCAGAGGGCGCAGCTTCTCCTGTCCAAGTTGGACTAGGCTCCCTCCCCCATTCTTCTCAGCATGAACACCCCCTCACTCTCCCCCATGCTCCCCACTGGCCAAATCCTGCCTACAAAGGGAGGGGGGATCCTTGAACCTCACCTCCTCTAGGGCCTCACCTTCCTGACCACCTCAGGCTATTTACCACATTTTCTCAATGCACGCACCTAGGAGAGTGGGGACCACCAATGCCACCTCAGTGCTGGAGTGTCACCTCCCAGCTGTGCTGTCAGCTCCCTGGGAACATAGGACCGGACCCTCCAGCGAAGACCCCAAGGATAACCTTCCATCTCCTCCATAAGACTAGAAACTCCCTTGGCAGGGACAAGGCCTCTGCTGGCAAACCCAGGCCTCCTCTCTGCTGGGGCCACTGGGAAGACTGCAAGGGAAGAAATCTAGCCCAGGGGGGTTTCTTATGGACTGAGATATTGGCTATCAGACCAGCAGCAAGTGATGGAGGGGTGAAGAAGGCTCCCCATGTGGGACCGCCAGACCTCAAGGCATCCTGTCCTGCCCCTGCCCCTGGGCCCGGCACTGCTCCAGTGTCTAACACCGCCCAGAAGAAATGCACCTCTAGCCTTGGGTCAGAGGGCATTGCACCTCACACCCACTGTCTTCCTTCGCCTACCTCAGCACAGCACACCGACATGGTCACCTTTCCCATGCACAGCCCAGCTCAAGGCCCAGGGGAGCAGCCTCTCTGGGGACCGCAGGGGGAAAGGAGGGGCCTGGAGTCCGGCCTGCAGACTCACCTTCTCTCTGTTGCTGGGGGATCATCGGAGGCGGCTGAGGAAAGGCCTGGCTTATCTGACCATAGGCAGCAGGGTAGGCGGCTGCTGGTGACCCAAGAGAAGAGGCGGGAGCCGGCGACAGGCATGGGGTGAAAGGCAGGAAGAAAGAGAGAGGTTCAGTGTCAGCACAAGAGCAGGTCAGCCATGAAGGGCGCTGCTGCTTGGCCATTACAACAAAGCCACCTCTCAGCTCTTGGACTAGGGAAGGGGAGCTGCAGAGTGAACAGTGGGAATGTGTGTGTGTGTGCTCATGTGCACATGCATGTATGTCTATGTGTGTCCATGTGCGTGTATGTATGTGTGCATGCAAGTGTGTGCAGGTGCATGCCTGTGTATACGCGTGTGTACATTCATGCGTGTGTGCCTGTATGAGTTTGTACATGCTTGTGTCCACATGCATGCATGTATGAGTGTGCCCACATGTGTGCATGTGAGCGTGTGCCTGCCTGTGTACATGTGTGTGCCTTGTGTGTGTGTCCATGCATGTGTGTGCCCATGTGTGTGCATGTTTATGTGTGCATGCAAGTGTGTGTGCATGTGCATATGTGTGCATGGGCATGCCGTGAGTGTGTGCATTTGTGTTTGGAGGGGAGGCAAGTTTAGTGGGAAGCAGTGGACAAACTGCATATGTAGATAACACACAACCATGGATAATCAAAAGACAGTAAATGTTCTGGACAAGGTCTCCCCACACTGCCTGGAATCCACAAGAATGTTTTCCCACTTCTCTGAGCCATGGCTGACTCGGGCTGACATGGCCTCATTCCCACTCACATGGCACCTATGTGGGAGGTAGGGAGCTACCTTAGGTGTGGCTTGACCTCTAGGTAGCCTGCCAGGGTTCGTTCTCAGGGGCAGAGGACTGGGCTGGACAACCCTGATGGGTTTTGGATTCAACTGGAAAGAGTCTGAGGCAGGACAGGAATGCCCAGCTCCCTCCTCAGCCCGGCCTGGCTCCCATGAGGCCCAGCAGGTGTAAGCACCTCCTCTGGGGTCCAGATATGCCCAGTCCCTACCTTGCCAGTCAGTCCCATCGGCCTCAGCAAAAGCACAGCAAAGAGGGACCCTGACCAGGTCAGACATCAGGACATGGGCTGGGCAGAGAGGATTACCATGTGTTGCCCAACCCAGGGGAAAGAACAGTGTAGACGGTGCAACCTGGGCTCAGGGCCATTCTGTGCACCAGGGCCATCTCTTCCATCTTTTCCCTTCCTCTGCTGCCTGGGGAGGAGGGATCAAACTGACTTCTCTTCCCTCCTTCTCTCAAACCAGGCATCCCTGGGTCTGGCCACAACCCCAGGGCTGCAGTATGGCTGGGTGCTCCTGAGCAAACTGGCTCCAGCAGCACCCTGGAGACAGGAAATCTGGCTTCAAAGACAAGAAACTGACCAGCAGGGGTGAAGCCTCAGCCTGGCCTGCCAACTGGCCTGAGGGTCTGCCCACTCATCCTTGTAGGGACATCTGCAGGGTGACCTCAAAGAGGGAGGTAGCCTGAAGTCTCTGTCAGCACAGCCTTCCCTCCTACCACATGGCTCCCTGCCACACCCCCTCCCCACTCCATGCAGTGCTGGGACCCTGGGGCTGGGATGAGGAGGGGCCCTGGTGTCACAGGTGTGGAGATGGACGTAGCCAGGGAAAGAGCCGTGAAGACGCGTGGATACTAACGACCTGCATACTGCTGCACTCCAGCGTAGGCCTGCTGCAGGGGGTCCGCGGCTGTGGGGCTCTGCGCTGCAGGGGAGCCAAGGGGACAGAGGTCAGCAGTGCCCACCAAACCGGCCCCACCCAAGCTCACAGGGACAACGCTGTGGCTGCATTGCCTTTTCTGGCCATGGAGGCCCTGCCCTGGGGCAGAGCATCTGAGACAGAAACCCTGAGCTCCCAGACCCTCTTGGGGTCCCCTTCCCCAGCCCAGGACCCTTGGTGGCTTAGAGGGTTACACACCCTGGACGGGGAGTGCCTGGGGTGGGAGAGAAGAGCAGTTCATTCAAGACTGTGTAGGGTTGAGGAGGAGATGCCAGAGGGCTCAACCCTGAGGGCCTTGATGAGGAACCCCCCTGGAGAAGGGCTGTGGGGAAGAGGCGAGGGGGCTGGAGGCTGTCAGGGAGATGAGCTCTTTCTCATGGATCTTCAGCAGAAGTTGGGAGCAGTGAATGAAGGGATGGCATGGCAGACCTCAGCTGGGCGAAAGGAGGGGCACAGAGGGCTCACCCCACCAATCTGTCGTACTGAGCCACCGCGCCTGCTCAGATGGGTCCCTCCCTCATCGTTGGGGAGTCTGCACGAGGCATGGAGGTCTCCCACTCCTAGTCCATGGCAAAGGTCCCCCAGTTGGGTTGGGAAAGGCTTGGATCCCTTCTGCTGCCTTTGCTGTCCCTGCAGGAGCTGTCTGAAGCACAGAGCAGCATGGGCACTGTCTTTGGAGACCAAGGCCAGTGGTGACTGACAGGAAAGCAGGCTAGCCATGGGGATCCAGGGAGGTGGTGTTACCCTGAGGGGGGATCCAGCCCCAGTGCATTTGTGGGGAGACTGAATAACACTGGGTGGCAGAATGAAAGCCATCTGGGTGTATCTGCCTGTGAACCCAGGCTCTGATGGGCTTTGGGGCCTATGAACTAGGAATAATTACCAAACTTTCCTCCAGAGCGCTCATCCTTGAGTCTCTTGGTAAAATTCCATTAGAGAAAGAGCACTTGGACCTCAGGGGAGCCCAGGGAAATAGCCCTTGGGAAATAGGATGCAGCAGGGGAGCTGGGCCCTTGAGGGCTCTGCTCAGAAGGGGGAGATTTGCTGGAGTTGGATCTCAATGCAGGCTTCTTCCTGCTTTGAGCTCTCTACTGTCCCTTCTGACAACTCTCCCTTCTGACAACTGTCCCTCAATTTCTCCCACGTGGAGACCGAAGCCAGGGTTCCCAGGTGTGTGGCAGGGTGGTCTCCTCCCTCCCTCATTCTCCTGTGCCAGCCTCTGAGCTCTCTGGAGGGAAAGGCACATTTGGCTTGTGCTCTTGTTTTTTCCGGGTGCTCCCCCACGTGGTGCTTTTATGCAAATTAGAAAAGGGTGTCCCATTCCTTTGGGCATATAGTTTGGTGCCCTCGTGCAAAATGTGACCTATGCAACTTACATGAAATCCCCCGGCACAGTGCCAGGAATGTGGGAAGAGCTTGGCTAAGAGTGTGCTTGCAGGAATGAATGGTTTCGACTGTTTGTGAGAGCCACCCCTCCAAGGGTGTCACATGTCATCAAAGGCCACACTGTGTGCATCAAACACGATCTCTGTGAGCATAGGGGGAGGACAGAGAAGGCACCTGGGACTGGGGAGTGAAGAAAAGCCTTTAGAAGACCCCTTGTTACTTCTCTGCCTAACGACCTCATTAGTAACTGCCAAAGAGTGAACATTTTGAAGGATCTCGCTCATTACAGAGGCTCCAAACTCTGCATTTAAAGATGGTAAATTAATTTTTTTAATGTACTACTTTTCTCTTTTCCTTTCCTCCATCCCTCCCTCCTGTTCTGGCAGGGAATTGTTTATGAGATGTGGCAGATTGTTACAAATGGGGGAAAGAAACATTTCCAAATTCCACGAGGGAAACAGCTCACAGATGCTGGTGGGGGAGGGGAAGAAACAGGTTTGTCAGAATCCAGGGATCCAGATGGGTTCATGGGCAGGGAAGAGTGGGAAATGTAGCCACCCAGATGTGCTGGGGATGGCATCTCCCAGCCCACATTCCTGAGACTAATGGGGTCTCTTTCAACTCTAGCTTGCCCAGCCCTGCCCCTGCCACCCCTGCCAGCCTGGGGGTCTTTATCCATAAACAACACTCCACATCCTCTGGGACCCACCACTTCACTCTCTTGACTTCTCTGGCCTCTTCTTTGTGGACTGAAGGGTTTACTGGGTGGGGGGGAGGGGGGACTGGGATAGGAAATGAGATCAAGGATAACTCCAAGTTCAAAGTAAGAAAACTCTCCTTCTCTACTTCCCTCTAGCACGGTGTCCTTGTACTTGCTGCTGGTGGAGCTTTTATATACTACAGATGCCTGGGCCTCCCTCCAGACAGTGAATCAGAATCTATGGGCTTCTATGATTTTATAAAACCCCACAGTGGATTCTGATGGGCACCTGGAGTGGGGAGTATGACTCTGCCCCTTATACTGATCTGCCTCAGGCTGGCCTCCTCCACCCTATGGGGCCAATCTCCTTACCACCCCTGCCCCTGCCGGGCAGGCCCCACCTGACTCAGAGCCTCCAGACAGCCCCCCCCCAGGTGTTTCCTGTTCATCCACATCCTTTCAACCCTGCCCATCTGCTGAAGTTTGATCTTCACCTCTTCCTCAGGGAGGCTCTTTGAGCTTCTTTTGCCTACCGAACTCTTCTGATTTGAGTCATTTAGCATTTCGAGTCTGAGAACACCCAATCTTGATCAAGTTTCATTCTGCCTTCTTGTCTCATCATTCTATAAATTTATGTTGTGTTCTTGACTGGACTTTAACCTCCCAGGGGATGGGTCCATGTTCTGCCCTCCTTCTGGGGTCCTCCTTCATCCAGCACAAAGTGGGCTCCCACTGATACTTGGGGGGACTCTGTAAACTCAGTATCTACCCTTCAGGAAGGAAGATGGCACTTATTACATCTCTATTGCATTGTCCCTTGCTTGCTAGACTGTCCTGATGTCAGTCCATCTTCCAGACCAGAAAGAGGAGCTGATGCGGGCCAACCGGACGCTCTCAACTTGAGAGAATGACTGCGTTTGAGAGAAGCAAAATTAATCAGGAACAAGCTTCCTGGATCCTCCTGTGTAACAGACTTCATGAAACTGCGGTTCTAGGAGAGCTATCCAAGGTGCTGAACCTCCATCAGAGCCGCCGCCGCAGGCGGCCCGGTGCGCTGTCCGAGGTGCCGACCCGCTGCTCCTGAGTGCCGTGGGCTGTCCGAGGTGCTGAATTGCTCTCCGAGGTGCTGACCAGGCTTTTGTGTGCGCTAAGGGACCGGGCAGCTAGACTGCCAATCAACTAGCTAGACAACCAATCAATACATCTCCACTTCCTTCCCCAAAGAGTCTTTTTCTAGTTAACACTAAATCTGGCCGTTGTTTTAGTTTCTATGCTTTTACTTCCTAGAGGTCAAATTCCGCCTCAACTAATTCGCAACTAGTAGCCTCTCTACCAGGTTGTAAAACTGCACCCATTCTCTTTTATTCCCTAAGGGAGCACCTGGAATGGTATTCTGTCTCACTGATCTGGCTGACACCTCACCGAGAGCAAAATTTTGGTCTCTTCTCTCCCTCTACAGGCTCCCTGAACAAGGCCCTTCCTGATCACATTTGGGATTTCACCAAAGAACAGAGGGTAGAAGCCACATACTTCTTGTTAGAACACCAAGGGAAGGAACAGAACAAATGAGGAAGTTGTTGCGTGGAGAAGGAAGGTTATCTCAGATGTGCTTACCTGGGTAGGGGTGGATGCCATTGGCGAACACAGCTTCTGCAGCAGGTTGCCCATTGGCCTGTGGGGGGAGGCCAGTGAAGCCATTCACCCCAATGGGGGATGGGATGCTAGGCACGGCTGGTGCAGTGATGCCCGGAGGAGTGCTGCCACCTGGGTCCGGGGTGCAGAGAAATGGGGGAGAAGGTGAGAAGAAAGGTAAGGAAGGCCAACCCATAAAGCTCCATCCTACTGGCTCCAGTGGCCTTGAGACAGACTTGGACCACACACACCAGTGCAATCCTATTTGTGAACTGTGCTTGCCTTAGCTTCCTGTATAAAGTGGTTCACCCATCCCAACTGTATCCATCCTTTAAGGCAGAGTCCAAGTCTCACCTACCCCATGAAGACTTCTCTAGCCACTGATGACTTGTCCTCAGACCTATAGCACATAGACTAATCTCGGTGCCCTTGGCTTCAACCTCACTTGGTCCTCCTTCACTCTTTTTCAGTGGCTCTTGCTCAATCCAGCTAAGTCAGGATGGGCTGGACCTTGTTTGGTCCCTGAGAGGCTGATCTGCCTCCCTAAGTTTTGCTACTTGGGTTGAAGAGGTCTTAACTCTGACATTTCCTTGCCCTGAGGCAGAGAGGTCATTGTAGAGGCCAGGCCCAATTCTATCTCATGGACTAAGTAGACACCTTGGTCTCCTCCAGTTGAAGCAACAGTGGCCATCATGGTGGTGAGGGTAAATTTGGGATCAGATGACAATACCCTGTGCCCTTCCTATGCCTGGTGGGTGAAACTCAAAATGTGGATGGTCTGGTGATTGTACTGAGGGCCCAGAGGCTAGAAGGGGCCTTCTTATCATATAGGAAGCAGGGTCCTTCTGAGAACAAAAACCTGAGACTGGCTCACTACCCAGGCTCATGTGTGTCTCTGAGGTTTGGGGTCAGAGCTATGGGGTAGTGTTCCAGTTGTCCCAGAAATGGCACAGTCTTCTGTGGCTTTTAGCTGGAAAACAAACCACTCCTGGATGTCAAGAAGGTTGCTACCATGGTCTAGGAACATGCAGCTGAGGATGCTTGGTGAGTGACAGCCTGGGGTGCTGGACAAGCCCTTGGGACTAAACTAGGGTTTCTTAACTTTGGCATTATTGTCATTTGGGGCCAGATATTTCCTTGTTGTAGTGGCTGTCCTGTGCCTTGTAGGATGTATAGCAACATCCCTGGCCTCTACCCTCTGGATGCCAGTAACACTCCCCTCTCCCAGATGCAACAAACAAAATGTCTCTAGACATTGCCAGATGTCCTGGGGGTGGGAGGCAAAACTGCACTGATTGAGAATCACTGGACTGGACAATAGCCAAGATCCAATAAAAAACATGCTTTGTGAGCTGGGTTATGTCCAAGCCCCTGTCCCTTGATAACTCTTATGGTTCTCTCTAGATTATGTGTTGCCATCTTGGAAAAGGCCAGTAAGTCTAGGCTGGGTTAAAAGGAAATTTTAAAAGTGGATCCTTCCATGCTTGGGCCAGAGACCAAACAAGGTCACAGAATTTTAGGGCTCTTCTCTCCTCAGATCTCAAAGGGAGGTGTTTTTATGTCAATTTATTTCCAGATATCTATTATTAATAAAGATCAAGACAATTTTTTTCCTGACATGGCTAAACAACTTGAGAGACATTCTCACTGCCCTAAAATCATGTCATGGACTGCATGGGACCCGTAGCTCATTTTCCCTTGGGTCCCCAGAGATTAGGACATTTTTGAGACAAACTGCCAGAGGAGAAGGCCTGCCTGGGCCCAGGCACTATATGGTCCATTAGTAGCTGAAATGAGGTCCCAGCCTGTGTCCAGCTGCTCTTCCACCAGGCCAGGTCCTGGATTGGTACCTCCTGGCTCACCTGAGGTTGGGGTCATGGGTGCGGCCGCCAGGCCGTTCATGTTGAGGGCCGCCATCTGCTGCATCTGGGCGGCAGCGAAGGCAGCCATGGGGTTCAGGTAGCCGCCCTGTGCGACTGACGCCATGAGGGCCGCTTGCTGCTGCATCAGCTGGGGCAGAGGGAGTGGAAAAAATATCACGCGCTTCCAGGAGGGCATCCCTCCCCAGTGGGGGGCTCAGCTCCTGGACACTGACCTCCCAGGCCCTGAGCCCCAGGGAGCCCAGACAGTCTCCCCCACCACCATCCCCAGAGATCTCTGATGCCTCCCCATGGCATGCCCTAGTCTCCAGTGGCTGTTAGAGGTCACCTCCCTGAGAGATGATGGCATCCAAAAGTCATGTTAGGGTCTTTGGGATTCTAAAGTTGTTGTAGAGGTGGTGGAGAGGACTGGATTCATGAGTGCTGGTCAGCCTGTGTAAGACCTATCACTCATGGGGATGTGACACCCTCCCAGAGACCTGTCAAGTGGGCCTCTGCAGAATTAACTTAGCATAGATTTCGGTCCAAAATTATCTTAACTGGAGTGTGCTGGGTAGTAGTGACAGGAGAACCATGAATAGAACCCTGAGCACCCCCACTGTTGTCACTAAAGTGAGTGGGGACAGAGGAGGTTGTTGACAGTGGCCAAGGCTGGATGCTGCTGAAGAAGTGAGGTGAACCTCCAGTTCTGGAACCTGGACCTTGGCCTGCCTCAGTGCCACCCATGAGGGGGCTGTTGTTACAAATCTGGACACAGCTTGGGAAGATGCAGGCAGAGGGGCCCCAATGTGGAAGAAAGATGTTGGTGTGCATGAGGTGGGGTCTGGGGTGCTGCAGAGAAAGCATGGGTGTGGAGGGCTTTAAGATAACTCACAGGACCCATGCTAGTGACCAGAAGAACTGAGGATACCCGCCCACAGGTGGAAGCAGGGGTGGGGTGGTGACAGCTGAACACCTGAACCTCCCTCCCATTGGTGCCTCCCACCAGTGCTTCCTGGGTTCCACATGGATTTGGCTTAGGGGGGAGGGGCACTCAGGGTAACCCACCTTGCTGCCCTGTCCAGGGGCTCTCTCCCAACTGCTTCCTGCAACCCACCTTCTCCTGGCAGCCATCCCCGAGGGCACCAGCCTCCTCTTAACCTCTGTTGAGGTCACACTCCCTGGGTTCATTTCCGGCCCCTCCTCACTCCTGGGGTCGGGAGCAGTGTTTGCAGTCAGGTGTCCCGCTCTCTGGGGCTCCCAGGGGTGTGAGCTCGAGAAACGCCGCCCGGCCGCGCCCCCACTTACTGCCTGAGCGTAGGCGCCGTAGGCCCCGAACGGGATGGCCATGGGGTTGAACATGCCCATCTGGCCGGCCATCTGCTGCATTCGCCGCATTGTGCGCTCCTTGTCGGTGTCGGCGAACTTGACCACCAGGCTGGACGAGGCTCCCTGCGGCCAGGGCGGCACGTGAGAACCCCCTACCCCCACAGAGTCTCGCGCAGCGGTCCGCGCCCCCAGCCAGGCCCACCTGCCCTCTCCGCGCAGGGCACTATGTGAGAGACCGACATCAGCGCTCGCCCGGGGGCATGAGGTCTTAACCCCATGCAGACACGTGCTACCTGGGTGACCTAGGACCAGTTCCTTTACATCTCGGCCTCAGCGTTCTTGTCTGAGGAATGGGGGTAAGGGTAATGCTTTCCTGTCTTACAGGGAGGCTGCGGGCGCGGCGCGCGTCTGGCGTCTGGCAAGCCGGAGCCTCTGCTCGCGCGCGGTGGTCCTGGTCCCGCCTGTCCCCGCCCCGCCCCGCCCCGCCCCTAGGGGCTCACTCACCGGCATGGTCTGGCTGCCATGCAAAGCGTTGATGGCCGCCTGCGCCTCGGCGTGGGAAGAGTACTTCACAAAGGCGCACCCTGGGGGACGGGAGAGGCTGAGCTGGGACCGAGAGGCAGGGCTAGGGTGGGTACCAGGAGGGAGGGCGCCCCAGATGAACGCAGAAGGGGTGAGATGTAGAGGTGGAAAGAGAAAGGAAATACGGAGGCGGAAAGACCAGGACGGGCCGCGAGGCTTAAATGCACCCCGAGGTCCCCGCAGCCTCAGCCCTGGCAGGCACCCTTCCCAGGGGCCCCACCCCCACCCCAGGTCGGCCCCGCCCCCGCGCACCCTTGCTGTTGCCGTCGGGCCCGCGCAGGATGGTGCACTCCTCGATGTTCCCGAAGGCCTCGAAGAGGCGGCGCACGTCGTCCTCGGACTGTTGCTTGTTGAGCATGCCCACGAAGAGTTTTCTATCTTCTGGAACAAAATTAGGAGATGCTTACCCGGTTCAGGGGCCAGACAGCGCGGGGACGGACCCGGGCGTGTGGGGCAGGGCACGGCTGGAGGGTGAGGAGGCGGGAGAGGGAGGAACTGGGCAGGAGGCGGGGCGGAGGTTCGTGGCGGGAAGGAAGGATGCAGCGGGGAGGAGGGGGGCTTAGTTAGAGGGGAGGACCGAGGGGAGAGGTGGAGGTGGGGCAGTCAAGGGCCGGGAAGGAGAGGCAGCGCAGAGCCCGAGAAGAGGGAGGCCGGGCTGTGCCGAGCGGGTGTGGATGGCAGCGACCTGGCCTCCTCCTGCCTGGAGGGCAGGCTGCAACCGGGAGCAAAGACCCCTCAGTAGGGCATACGGGTCAGGCAGGCAGGAACCTGCGTTTCCTCCCTCCTCTTATTATCTTCCTTAGATGCCAACATGAGTCATGACTGGCAGATGTGCTGCGGGGTCTTTGCCTATGCTGTTGCCTCTGCCCGGAGCGCACACATCACAAGGCTCATCCTTCCCTTCCTCTGGGTCTCCCTTTCAGTGCTGCCCCTTCACCAGTGCCCCTCCTTCCTCCCTCCCCTGTTCTCTGTCTCAGCACCCCCATCCCTAGAGCTGAAATTTCAAAGGACAATGACATACCGTTTTGCTGATACATAGCTTCGCTCCCCCCACCCCCTGGCATGCTCACAGGGAGAGACACCAGGCTTCTCTGCTGCTTGGCGTGCAGTAGGCCCTCAGCACAGTTATGGTGTGAAGGAGGGATGTGCGCCTGCACTCCCTGGGCCCTCCCGGGGCACATCTCCCTCATGTCCCACAGGCTGCTACCTCCATGTTGGTGCCCTTCCCGGATCTGGCCCTTCCTATCTGGTCACGCTGCAAAATCCAGCCCTGGACACTTTCGGGGAGCTGTTCGCGGAAATGCCCCCCAACACCTGTGATGAGTAAGTATTGAGTGGTTTGTTGATGCCACTTAACTGTGTCCTCAGGGGTAAGGGACCACTAGGGCCACGTGACCCTGCAGTAGCCTGTAAATTACTGCAGAGGATCCCCCAGCCTGCATGCCTGGCTTCAGTGTGATTTCCGTTGTCTCCCTGAGGGTTGGGGTCTGCATTCCTTCCCCTTGAATCCCTGTCAGGCTGTGGCTGTCCTAACAAGTCCAGAACGTCAGAAGTGGTGCATGGTGACTTCCCAGGCTGGGCCATAAAAGGGATCAGCTTCTACGGAGCTCTCTTTTGGGAGACTGTTTGCTCTGTGGAGACCAGCCAGCACACTGTGAAGAACCCCCAATTAGCCCACACAGAGAATCCACATGGAAAGGAACTGAAGCCCCAACCAACAGCCAGCATCAGCCACCAGATGTGTGAATGAGTGACAGAGTGAGTCCTTAAACAATCCCAGGCCCCAGCCTTTGAGTCTTCCAATTGAGACCCAGATACCCTGGAACACAGGCAGGCCTCCACGCTGTGCCCTATGAGTCCCCGCCCTGCGGAATTCGGGAGCATAATACATGATTGTTTGACACCACTTGGTTCAGGGCTAAATTGGTATGCAGTCACAAAAACTGGACCAGGGTCCCAGGGGTGGCTGTAGTCAGCAGGTGCTCACTAGATGTTTGTGGCCAATTCAATGATTGACACAGTCAAGGCTGCAGCAATGTAGACCCCAGCACTGAAGATAGTCAGTGTGTTCATAGTTCTCTCTGAACACAAGGGTGCTTGAGGACCTGTGTCCTTCCGTATTCAGGGTGGGTGGTGCCTCCTCCCCTAAAGAACGCCCTCCTCACTCACACTGCCAGAAGAGTTCACCTAGAGCCGAGGGTCCTCCTGACCACTGCCCTGCCAGTGCTCCTCAGCCCAGTTGCACTCAGCACTAGGCCAGTTCTCAACGATGGTTCTGGGTCCCGACTCCTCCAGTAACCTGCAGGGCACCTTGCTGGTTCTTGCTACCTGCTCTGGGTCAGGGAGCATCAACCTGGCCCTCTACCATGGTGGGCTTCAGTCAGAGCTCTGCCGTGTAGAGCCCCAGCCCCACCTCCTGCCCTTACCTAGGCTGCTCTCCTAGCTTCCTGGGCATGGCAGGATTTTGGCACATATCCTCCTCATCTCCGGGGCCAGGAAACCAAGAAGAAGGAAGGAAGAGAGAGAGTGGGAGGGGGAAGCTGAGGTGGGGTGGTAGGAGATGGGGTGGAAGGAGATGGATAGGATATACAGCAAAAAGAATTTGAGTCGGCCGGGCTTGGTGGTTCAGTCTGTAATCCCGCGCTTTGGGAGGCTGAGGTGAGTGAATTGCCTGAGCCTGCGGGTTTGAGACCCGCCTAGGCAACTTGGCGAGACCTCATCTCTACAATAAATCAAAAAATCAGCCGGGCGTGGTAGCGCGCACCTGTAATTCCGGCTACTCGGAAGGCTGAGGCAGAAGGATCACCGGAGCCCAGCAGGTCGAGGCTGCAGTGGCTGGGAGTGGCCACTGCGCTCCAGTCTAGGCGACAGAGTGAAACTCCGACTCAAAAAAAAAAAGAATTTGAAGTGAAGAGCAGGAAGGAGAGGGAGGGATGAAAAAGAACAGAGACAGAGCAGGGAGTGGGCAGCCCTTTCCATCCTGGAAGCAGCAGCAATTTACTTGAAGTGAGATGAGAGCTTGTTCATGGAGCAACTGAAACTCTTCTCTCCAGACCCACTCAGGCCTCCCTCTGCCTCCCCCTCAGCCCTTGATGCCTTTTAAAGGTTCTGATTAAATAGGATTTCCAGAAAGATTAAGAAGTGAAAACCCGCTCCCTGCTAATCCTTGACCCTCCCGATTAAAAATTCCATTTCCTGGCTGAATCCTGACTGAATGTAGTGGCTCATGCCTGTAATTCTAGCACTTTAGGAAGCTGAGGCAGGAGGATGTCTTGAGCCCAGGAGTTTGAGACCAGCCTGGGCAACATAGTGAGACCTTGTCGCTACAAAAAATAAAAAATAAAAATTAGTTGGGCAAGGTGGTGCATGCCTGTAGTCCCAGCTCCTTGGGAGACTGAGGCAGAAGGATCGCCGGAGCCCAGGAGTCTAAGGCTGTGGGGAGCCGTGATTGTGCCACTACACTTCTGCCTGGGCAACAGAGTGAGATTCCGACTCAAAAAAAAAAAAAAAAAATCTATTTCCTCACTTGGAAAGAAAAGAAAGGGAAGAGGAGGCACAGCCCCTGCCCACGCGTGATTGAAATGCCAGCGCCTTGGCTCCCTGCCTCCGCCTCTCCTGACGTTGGGGTGTCTTCCTCTATTATCATGACGGCAGTCTTCTGATTGCATTAAAATTCATCCACATGTGCATTTCTCTCAGCCGCTTCTCTTCTGCCAGTTTTTTTTTTTCTGTTCCTTCCTCCCCTCCCCTGAAATCTCCCTCTGCAGTTCTCAGTTGAGCCCCTCCTTCTCAAGGACTTTCTAAACACTGGGGGCCAGTCGCCCCTCTTTCTGTCCATGTGTGTTTCCCCAGGGAAGCTACAGTTAACCTGACCTTTCTGGAAGGCTGCAGAAAGCAAAGAAACCCGGCTGCAGACTCACCTCCCCGGGGATTCCTGGGTTGACTGCACCCAACTCAAATACTTGTTTCTAGGAACTTAAATGTGTTCAGTATGCACCTGCTTCATTTCCGGGTGGGTACTGACTGGAGGGACACTGAGTTTGAGACTGGACTTCCTGGACCAGGCCTACCTGCTCACACCCCAGCACCACATCTCAATTTTTAGATCTACAAGATGGGTATGATCAGCCCTTCTCCTGTGGTCATGGCGAGGGTTCCAGGAGCTCCCAGGGTCAATGTCTAAAGCAGTGGGAGGGAGCACACAGGGTTCTGGGGAACAGCAGTAGGACTGCCCTAAAGGGCTGGAAACAGAAGGTGGGTGCTTGTCCCAGCCCTGCCTGGACCCAGAGAGAGCAGCTTGGCTCTCCATGCCCAGATGCCCAATCACCACGGGGCAGTGGGCAGGATCCATACTCACCACCCGCCTAAACCAGGTGCTGGGGCTGGGGAAGTCAATAAAATAATGGACGGGAGAAGGACCCAGTTTTGTGTCAGATGAAGGTGCTCATAGCCCCATCAGGACGGGCCATGCCTGACATACCTTAGGTCCACCCTCTGGCCACCTCTTTGTGAGCATTGATTGAGCACTTACTATGTGCCTGAAACTAAGCTGCACAGAGGATCTGGGGTGAGCTTTGGGAACACTTCTCAGTTTCTTCTTCAATGGGTTTGTGCATGACTCAAATTCCTGGAGAATCCAGAGTGTTAGGGCCGTGCACCCAGAACCTCTGCCAGGGAGCCTCCAGTGACAAGGGACAGATAGGCCTGGTGATCTCATCCAGTAGCTCTGGACTGCTGGCCAGAATGGGCTAGATGGGGGAGGGGGCATGGTTACATCCTGTAGGCTTCTAGGAGAAGATGGGCTGGAGTTATGATATGCAGAGGACAGATGTGAGGGACTGCAGGCTCACACCAGAATTTGAGCAAAGACAAGAGGTGCTGCCTCTTTCACCTCCTCCCATGTGGTCCCTTCCTGTGGTAGGGCTGGCAAGAAGGGGACTGGGGGAAGACTGACTTTGCTTTTTCCGGCTACCTCCTGCATGCTCTCCCTCCCACTAACACAGATGTTGCCCACTCCTCTGGCCTCAGGAATCATTTTGCTCCCAGAATCCCAGTCGAACTCTGAGCTTTGGCTTCTATAATGAGAGAGTGGTGCGATGGCTGCTTAAGGAAGGACAGGGGGGTCTGGTTGTCCCACTCATCTCTCCATGAGAGAGACAATGACGCCTGTGCTCATTCACCCCAAGGTGTCAGGGCAGAATGGGGCTCAGGCTGGGAGTATTTTCATTTTAAGAGGAGAGCCCAGGACACAGAAACAGTGTGCCCATAGTGGGACTTCAAGATGAGGACAGGCCCCTAAGGGGGTGTTTCAGGGTTGCGCCTTAGCTGCCCCCCTGCTCTGGCTGCATGGTGAGCATCTTGCTGGCTGGGCAAGGTGACTGGGTCTCTGAGGCAGGAGACAGGTGACAGCAGCACCACTTGATTCACCAAATGCCAGCATCCTGGCACTAATGCTCAAATTCCAGTTTAATTTTCAAAATTTGATTCGCTCATTACCACCAGCATTAAACAATATTTCTTGCTTAAGAATAGACAAGAGTGGGGACACCGTGGGCGAGTGTTCAGATGGTTAATGTCTTTTATTACCACAATAGATTTTTACTATTCACTTCCCTCCAGCTGCTGAGGGAGGGCGGGGTGGGGGTGGGGGACTGAACTGGGGAGAACCCTGGGACCAGGGGCCAGGGTGGGAGCATATGGCTTTGCAGCCCATGGCTGATGGGGCGGGCAGAGGGGCTGCTGGGAGACTGGAGACTCAAAGGTGGCAGTTTGGGAGTAGGGAGAAAGCGCCAGACATTCACAACGATGGAGACTTTGATCCCCAGAAGGCTTTGGTTCTGGGAGTAGACAGGGACCGGGAGACCAGAGGAATGGTCCCGTGAACCTGCCACTTGGCTGCAGGGCAGAATCTGGAGACCCAGAACTCACCCGTGCAGGGCCCATGGGGATCTCCTAGGCTGTTTGTTTGCTCAGGACCTCTCCCCCAGGCCAGGGTGCCTCCTGGGTCCCACCTGCTCTCCCTGGAGGCGACGGGTGCCCCAGGGCCCGGAGTCAGTGAGTCTGAGGGTTAAAAACATATTCATTCTCTCTGGCCTCACCTGTGGTCTGGAAACACCCTCAATGGGAAGGGTGGGGAGGCACTCCTGACACCTGACCACAGGAGGGCCCAGTCAAGGGCATCTTCCTGGCATAACTGGGGCTGCAGGTCAAGTCCTGTTTCTACCACTTTTTTGGCCTTAGGCAAGGCATGTACCCACCCTGGCCGGGTCCATATGAGGGTTAAATGACTCAGCTCCAGGAGGTTTTTAGCACAGTGTCTGGCACAGAGAAAATGTCCCACCCCCACCCCTGGGGCATAGAAAAGACCCTTAGGGACATTGAATGGAACAAAGCCATGCCAGCTCAGGCCACTCTGAGAAGCAGTCTTCCCTTTGCACCCTCCTGACCAAATGGTGTTCTGGTGACCTCTGAGATTCTCCTCAGCCTCCTCCAGGAGGTCCACCTGGATTGAGCAAAAACAAACATTCTCCCAAAAGCTGCCCTGAGAATCCCTATGGCATTTCCATGAATTCTCCCAGTCCAGACCCATCAGTTATCAGTGGCTCCTAAGGGACCAAACCGAATTCATTTGAATCTGCATCTGTGCAATTTTTGAGATTGCCTGACCACTGCACCCCAAACCGAGAGGCCCCCTTTTGCTCTCTCCTTGCCAGCCCTGGTAGTGTCACCTCTCTGCCCCTGGAGGGCAGCAGGCAGTGTCAGACATGCCTTCCCAAGGAAGGAGATGGGGGACAGGGACAGGGGTCTGCACCTCAGTTCTTGGAGCCCGAGAACCCAACAACCCCACTCTCGGTTGGTGGAGGCAGTTTCCAGCATGGCCATCTACACCAAACTTAAGAACTTGGGTTTGGGACCCCCTGCAGCTGTGGGACCTGACTGACCGCCCTCCAGAGGGGCAGTCCCTTCACCTGGGATGCCACAGGCCGGCCTCATCAGGGTTCACTGCAGGAAGCAGTAGGGAGGGACAACCCCACCACCACCACACCGTGCGGAGGGGCAGCTGGGCTTGAGCCTCAGAGGATGAAAGTCTTCCTGCTTGGGAAGAGGCTGAAGGAGATCAAAGGCTGCCAGGATCAGGACGTGTGGGGGCTGTGATGGATGCAAATGAAGACCCTCACCCCCAGGAGGCAGCGCCAGGCCTTGATCTGCGCAGTTCCCTGGAGGCGGCAGCACTGTTTGATGTTGGGGTGAGGAGGCTGGGGAGTCCCTCCAGTCCCTCTTGCTTGCTCTCATGCAGCCGCATTGCCTTCCAGACACTCCAGCATTGTGTCCTCCCTCCTCTCCACTCAGCATGACAGTCACCACCTTATTGTATCCAGGACAGACACCCACTTGCTGGGGGCGCGGCCCCCCCCCCCCCCCCCCCCCCCCCCCCACCGACCGCCCGCACGGGGCCAGCACACGAGCGCGCGGCCGGCGCCCCGG
>CAUYQG010259434.1:0-12829 GCA_963574415.1 Tarsius wallacei
CCCACTGCACTCCAGCCTGGGTGACAGAGTGAGACCCCCGATACAAAAAAAAAAGAAAGAAAAAGAAAATTTGGTAAAACAGTATTGCTACAATGTTAACAAATGGGCGTGGCTCAGTGTTGGCACCCAGATAGCATCCCAGCAGAGACGCCAAGTCATACATCCCCTGAGAATCCCCCAGGAAGGGGAGCTACCACCTCTATATGGGTTCCATCTTCCCCACAACTAGAAAAGCTTGGAGTGGGCCAGTGTTCCTTCTAGCTTAATGTGTTTGTGGTTCTGTGTGCCTGAAACAGGCTGGAGAGGAAAGATTTTAGCCAGTGGTGCCACTCTTGATCAGAAGATGGCCACATTGATTGGAACAAGTGTAGCATTTCGTGTTGTTTGTAGACATTAAGACCAAGGACCTGTCAGATAGTTGTGTGTCCTTCGCGTCACCCCCTCAGGTACTTTGCAGTCCATTACGTGTGCCTTTTTCACCCCTCACCCCTTATCGTTACCTTCGAAGCTGCTCCCTACCCTGCCTTCAGTGTAATGAGTTTATCTGTTTGCTGCCTCCTCCCGCTTTGCACCTGTGTGTCTTCCTTTTAGGCTGAGGACTAGGACTAGCTCTTGCTGGCCTCTTTACACACAAGCCATTCGGTTGTTTTAGTGGCGTCTCTTCCGTGGGAGCGGCTTCAAGTGTCTTTTCGGGGGGAGGAAGTGATGGGCTAGGGCAGAGCTGGGTGATTTTTCTTCTAGAAAAAACGTGTGTTAGAGATTTTCCATCTTGAAATAAACTGTCCTTTAAAAAGATAAATTGGAAAATAGAGCAAAGTGGGAATCGGGGCTGCCTGTTTTCTTCAGATGAGCTGAGAGCAGCTGTAGACAGCATGCCAAGCCTGCGGACAAAGGCCTGCTCTCCAGGTGGCCCAGCGAGGAAGTGTCATGGATGCAGCCTTTTGTTCCTAGTGAAGCAATATCCTCTTTCTTTGTCGTCAGCCTTGGTGGGTCCTTGTTAGACCCACTGTGAGCTTTAATAAACTGACTTGCCGTCTCTGAGCAGGCTGTGCAGGTTAGGAGGAGAAAGGACAAGCTTTCCCCCTGTGGGGCCCAGAGCCCTGCCCTTCTCCCTGCAGAGCAGAGGGGCCGCCCAGCTCAGAAAAACGCTCCTTCCTGAAGGCCGTTTGACTCAGATCTCGGTGAGGTCATTTCCTGCAGTCGCCTGGGGGACACATCAGGTCACCCAGCGGGTCAAAAGCAGGGTAATGATGTGAGTTCTAGCGCCCAGAAGAAGCGCCTTGGCTGTCGAGACCTCAGCTCCCTTTTGTGCTCAAGATGGCTGCAGCCATGGTCACGGTTACCAGCTTTGAGGGAAGTCTTTTCTTCCAGCAGGAAAGCAGGCCAATCTTCTCTGAATTAGCCAGCTAACAAAGTCGCGAAAGGGACTTACAGAAACAATGGCACGCTGTCCATTCCGGGAGATCTTAACAAGTTATATGAACCAAATGATGGGCCGATCGGCTGGCTCTGCAGGTTTTTGCTTGAGTATACACATCGGCAGAGCCAGCACTATCCCCTGTGGGACCAGAGCACAGACACAGCCAGTGTGAATGAGAAACAGCCCTGACCACTCCAAGTGAACTCCCACCCAGCACCCCCACCCCGCCCTGAAAACATTTTCTGCAGCTATTCTCGGGAGGTTTAGTGTTCCTAGTTTTTTTTTAATGCTGAGACAGGGTGAGGAGACAGAAGAACGGAGGTGACCAACAGTCCCTCATTCAATAAAAACTTATCCTTTATGTCTGTGAAGATGTGGCCGTTTATGAAAAGGAAAACTTTATCATGAAAACATATGCCATATAAAAGTCTGCATGTGCATGTTTATAGTGACATTATTCATAACTGACAAAAACTGCAGACAACCCCAGTGCCCTTCAACTGGTGAACAAACCGTAGGACACCCGTGCATACAGTGGTGACTATTCAGCCCCCAAAAAAGGGAATGGACTGTTTACACACACAGCCATGGATGAATAGCAAATACTCTATGCTGAGTAAAAGCAGACAGTCTCAAAAGGCTGCATGCTCCATAATTATCCTTGTGTGACATTCTGGAAAAGGCAAAACTTACAGCGACAGAAAACAAGGAGTTGACAGGGAGTGGGGAAGAGGTCAGAAGCCCCAGGATGCTTTTAGGGATGATAGCAACAGGAGTACTATGATGTGGTAGTCATTAACCCGACCTTGGTCATGGTCCTTTGTCAGGGCTCATAGAATTGTACTGAAAAGGGTGGCTCTAACTGAATGCAAATTGTGCTTAATAAGCCTGACATGGTCAGGCTTGGTGGCTCAGCCTGTAATCCCAGCGCTTTGGGAGGCCGAGGTGAGTGGATTGCCTGAGCCCAGGGTTCGAGACCCGCCCGGGCAACTTGGTGAGACCTCATCTCTATAATAAATCAAAAATTAGCTGGGCGTGGTAGCACGTGCCTGTAATTCTGGCTACTTGGAAGGCTGAGGCAGAATTGCCGGAGCCCAGCGGTTTGAGGCTGCGGTGGCCGGAAGCGTGCCACTGCCCTGCAGTCTGGGCGACAGAGTGGGACTCCGACTCAAAAATAAAATAAAATAAGCCTGATGTTAAAAAGCAAGCTAAAGGTCGGGCGCTGTGGCTCATGCCTATAATCCCAGCACTTTGGGAGGCCGGGGTGAGAGAATTGCCTGAGCACAAGTTTGAGACCAGCCTGAGCAACTTGGCGAGACCGCATCTCTACAATAAATCAAAAAATTAGCCATGTGTGGTGGTGTGTGCCTGTAATTCTGGCTACTTGGAAGCCTGAGGCGGAAGGATCGTCTGAGCCCAGCAGGTCAAGGCTGCAGTGGCCGTGAGTGTGCCATTGCAGTCCAGCCTGGACAACAGAGTGAGACTCCGACTCAAAAAAATAAAAAGCGAACTAGAACATTGTATGTAAGCCCTTAAGGCTGCCCCCTCTGTAGGGCCGCATCCAGGAGGCCAGACCCCGATGGGTGGAGAAAGGGCTGGGCTGGCTGATTTTGACTTCAGTGGCTCCTTTGACATAGGTTTCTGAGCACGCACCATATGTTTGTGATGGTTCCGTCAGACCAGTCAGGAAAGTATATCAAGAGCCTCGCCTGAGATACAGCAGTGGAAATGGAAAGCCTGGCCGAGCACGTAAGCCTTGTAGAGACAGGATTAAGATCTGTTTCCTAGGGAAGCTCACAGATCCTGGCAGGACTTACGTGGTGCAGGTGAGGGAGAGAAAACTGGGACAAGTCCTGCAGCCACCCTGGTGCCGGACGTCTTGCCAGAAGCCAGTGAATATTTTAGGGAGAAAAGGAGGTTTCCATTTGGAAATTTTGTTACCGCAGTGACATTAAATTAATTCATGAGCAATTGGAGGCTATCCTTAGATCAGGAGGTGAGCAAACTACAGCTAAGACCAGATCTGGCCCACCACCTGTTTTTGAATGACCACAAGCTAGAATTGCATTTTATATTTTTAAATGGTTTTAAAAAATCAAATAGAGCCCAGGCACAGTGGCCCACATCTATAATCCTGGCACTTTGAGAGGCCAAGGTGGAAGGATCACTTGAGGCCAGGAGCTTGAGACCAGCCTGGACAACAAAGCGAGACTCCATCTACCAAAAAATAAAAATAAAAATAAATTAGCAGGGTGTGGTGGTATGTGCCTGTAGTCCTAGCTACTCAGGAGGCTGAGGCGGGAGGATCGCTGAGCCCAAGGATGGCATGGACCTATTGCCCTCCAGCCTGGATGACAGAGAGAGACATGTCTCTTTAAAAAAAAAAAAAAAGCAAAAACAAAAACATGAGGTGAAGAGTGGCAAACTATATAAAATTCAAACTTCAATGTGCATAGATGGTTTTATTGGAACACAACCATGCCCACTCATTTACATGTCGTCTGTGGTAGCTGCCTTCTTGCTGGAATGGTAAGGTTGAGTATAGACATGCTTCTACTTAATGGTGGTGTTACATTACGTCTCAGTAACCTATCGTAAGTTGAAAACAGATTTTTTTTTTGTAGTTGGAGTCTCACTCTGTCACCCAGGCTGGAGGGCACCGGCATGCTCTCGGCCACCTTGACCTGCTGGGTTCAGGCTATCCTTCTGCCTCAGCCTTCCAAGTAGCTGGAACTACTGGCACGCGCTACCATGCCCGGCTAATTTTTTTTTAATTTATTGTAGAGATGAGGGCTTGCCAAGTTGCCCGGGCTGGTCTCGAACTCGCGGGCTCAGGCAATCCTCTCATTTCAGCCTCCCAGAGTGCTGGGATTATAGGCATGAGCCACCGCACCCAACCTGGAAATAGATTTAATATGCCTGGTCTGCTGGACATCGTAGCTTAGCCCAGCCCACCAGAAGCATGCTCAGAACACTTCTACCAGCCTCCAGCTGGACAGGATCGTCTGGCAGCACAGTGCACACAGAGCACCGGTTTTCACCTCTGACCACGTGGCTGTCAGAGCTGCAGCCTGCTGCCTCCACCTAGCACCCCTGAAGAGTGTCATGCCTCCTATCACTAGCCGGGGAAAAAGTCACATTTCAAAATTCAAAGTACAGTTTCCATGAAGGTGTATTACTTTCACACCATCGTAAAGTTGAAAAATTCCAAGTGGTTAACATAACCGTCATTAAGTCAGGACTGCCTGACCCGATGACCCCCAAAGCCTAATGGAACCTGTTATGGAAAAGGTTTGCTGACTCCTGCTCTCGACTGTTTGCCCCTTTGCCGTTTCTGTTTTGCCTCCCCAGTAATGTACGGCAGGCTTTCCGCACCACAGTCTGTCTTTTCTTGATGCTTCCACAATGCAGCCTTGCGTCTCCTGCCTGGTGACATGGCAGGCAGTCCTTGGCAGGTGTGGTGACTTGCACAGTCCCAGAGACAGTGCTGTTGCCACGCTGTGCGGCACCTGGGTGCATCTCGGCGTCATGTGGGGTGGACCCGCCGGCTCTGAGCAGCGTCGTTCTGCAGCCCTGGCTGATTCTGGCATCTTCAGCTCCTACAGAGAGCAGACGTGTGGTGCAGGATGGACCCTCCACCCTGACTGCTCCTGCCAGGGTCTTGTCTGGATGACTCCTCAGGCCACACACT
Source organism: Tarsius wallacei (assembly GCA_963574415.1). Taxonomy (NCBI): domain Eukaryota; kingdom Metazoa; phylum Chordata; class Mammalia; order Primates; family Tarsiidae; genus Tarsius; species Tarsius wallacei. The sequence goes on from CAUYQG010259434.1 coordinate 5,112, forward strand.
GCTCTGCTAGTGCAACCTGAGACGGTTTTCTCGTGTCCCGAGTCAGAGAAGTGAATTCTCCCTGGGCCTTCTGACTTGACAGTTTTAAGACAGAGCCAAAGCTGGGAGCTGCCCTCGGGAGGTGCTTGGAGGAGCCTGTCTGCCTGGTGAGCTGAAGGAGGCTAGACTCACGTTCTGTGTGAATTTGTATTCAGGGGCCACAGGCATCAACCTGGAAGCTAAGATGCCATCTCCCTGGCTCTAGGAAGAGACTTCTTGAGACCCAAACTGTATGAGAGGTGGCAAAGAACCTGCAAAACTAACAGGCAAGTCAGGACTGATTCTGGCTTCCAACTGGATTCGGCTCCATGGCTGGACTCCAAATCAATGTGGCCTGCCAGCCTCTGACCTCACCTCCTGTCGTCCACCTCAGTCAGTGTGGCCACCATCTCAGCTTTCCCTGCTGCCCCTGCGTCTTTGCCCTTCCCTTGACCAGAAGATTCTTCTGAGGCAGACCAGCCACGTGGTTTGGAGTGAGGGTTAGATGCAGTTGTGTGTTGAACTGTGTCCCCTCAAAAGATGGGTCACGGTACTCGCCCTAGCACCCACAAAGGTGACCTTACTTGGAAACAGGGCCTTTGCAATTGTAGTCAAAGTAAGATGAGGTCACGCTGGACTAGGATGGGCCCCGCCAGTGACTGGTGCTCTTATAAGAAAAAGGGCATTTAGACACAGACACAGGGAGAGTGCCGTGTGCTGACAGAGGCAGAGACCAGAGGGATGTGTCTACAGGCCAAAGATTGCCAGCGGCCACCCGAGGCTGGGCCGAGGCAAGGAGGAAGCCTCCCCTGGAGCTTCAAAAGGGCACGGCCCTGCTAGCATGGCCTTGTTGTGGACTTCGAGCTTCTGGAACTGGGAGAGAATACATTTCTACTTAAAGTCACCAGGTGTGTGGTGACTGGTTACGGCAGTCCTAGGGCAGACGCAGAGCCCTGCCCTAGCCATTTCTCGGTTGTATGGCCTTGGGAAAGCGACTGAAACTCTCTGGAGCTCGGTTTCCTTAACAGGAAATGGGAACCTTGAGGAATAAGTGGTGCCTGGAGAGCTCTTAGCGTGGACCGGGCTCTCTCTGTGGCTGGCTCATCTTGACTTGGATTCCCCTGCCTCAGGAAGGCCTTCCCTGACTTCCTGTTCAAAGCAGCTCCCCAGTCCTGTCTCATTACTCTATCATCCTAAGAGCACTTGGGCCAAATTGTGTTTATCTTAGAAGAAAGCAACTACACTTCTCGCTGTGTGTAAGTTCTGAGGGCAAGGAGCTTCTCTTGTCTCTTAATAAATAGCTAGTGACCGACTGACTGACCACATTCAACCGGATGCCAGGGCGTTTAAGTTCAGGGAAAGGGAATGAGGTTGTTCCAGAGACTTACGTTTCCCAAAGCAAGTAACACTGGCGTCTCTAAAAATCTTCCAGAAATTCATCAGGATTGTTATTTCAAGACCGCAAGGAGGTTCCCACACCCGACCTCAGTCTAGCTTCTCTTGCCCATCTGCTGCAGGATAAAAACTGAGGGTCACGGTTGTCGCCTTCAATGCTCACATATATAGGCAGAAAATGCACTGTTCTTAGAAGTGCATTTCTGGCAACTTCTCTGTGCTCCTCAGGAGATCTTGTGATCAGCCATGGGGACCCAGCAACTTCAGCACCAAAGAAATTTTGGAGTTAGAATTGTTTGCTGTTACACTCTGCCCTCTAGCGGTAGGCAAGTGTCACAACAGTGCAGCGTTTGATAACAATTCCGTTTCTAAAATTCTGAGACCTTTTAATATTAAATGTAATCGTGTGTCATGACCTTATATTTCAACTTCAGAAAGAAAGGCTGTGTTTAGAATACATAAAAAGGCAAGTGGCTTCCATTGGCTTCATATAAGGCAAAATAAAGTTGCCAAGACATTTTATTAGGGTGAATTGTCTAATGTTCTTGAACAGAGAGCTCTAAATGCTGGGACACTGTATGAGGATTTTGAGGCAGGGGGTTGGCATTTGGCCTGAAGTTTTACCTTTGGTAACCAAGACATTTCCTTGAAAGAACCTGTATTTGAATTGTGACTTGACGGCTGGGAAAACTGGCAGCTTGGCAGGAAGGAAGCTGCATTAGGTGAGGCAGAAGATGGACATCAGCACGTTGGAGACTGCTAGGGGCAGTGCGTGCGGCTGACTGGAGCAGGGGCGAGCAGCAGGAGGTCCGGGAAAGCAGGCGGTGCTCTGTATTTCTTGAGTGGGAAAAGAGCAAGGAAGCCTCAAGCGTTCCTGGGAAATTCTGAGAAGATGATCAAATTAAAAGAATGAGAGGCTTGAGTTTGGGAAATTTTTACTTATTTATTTATTGCCAGAATAATATCGAACTACATAATCTTTTCAACCTGTAATTTTTCATTGGCCGTCAATTCATGCTAAATATGAGGACTCGCCTTCTTCTGAGTGGCTGTCCAGGAACCCATTGTCTGAAGTACAGTGACATTTCACTGATTCCTGACTGACATTTGGGTTTTAAAAAAAAAAATCTGTTAACAACAGTTTTGTGGTTAGTACATAGTCATTTAATGACTGTTTGCTGAGTGTCTACCCTGTACTGGTCACCGTTCTAGGGCCAAGGGGACAGCAGGGGACACAACAACATCCCTGGCCCCGTGGAACTTGTGTTTGGGGGTGGGAACATGGGAAGCCAAAAGACACAGATTCAGGAAGCCATCCAGCCAGGCCTGCCAGCTAATAGCAGGGAAGACTCAGCAAGGGGAGCTGCCAGGGGATATGGGGTGGTGGGGGGCATCTGGTTCCAGATGGGGTGCGGGAAGGGCCTGCCGAGAAGGCGGCTTTTGAGTGGAAAGGCAAGCCAACAGTGATTTCTACAGGAAAGAGGACAAGGGCCAGGCCGTGAATCCAGAGCCCGCCTCTTCCATGGAGGGACGAGGAGGTTGGAGGGCTGGAAGGAGCTCGCTCGCTCACTGACGTCAGGGTGGCAGAAGCTGATCTGAGGGGTGATGAAGGCGGGCGAGGTGGATTGCATAGGGCCTGCATGACTTTAATGTTCACAAAGTGAGATGGGGGCCGTCTCAGGTTCGTGCTGGCTTCTGTGTTGCTGCCGGACTGCAGGGGATGGGGCAGACGCAGGGAGACCTGTCAGGAGACCATGGTGATGACCGGGTAAGAGAGGATGTGGTTGGACCTGTGGCAGCAGGAAGTGGTGAAGAAGGGGCCCTGGATGTGCAGTGTGGAACAGAGCCTCTGGAACCCGAAGGGGTTGGGGGGCGGGAGAAGAGGGAGTCAAGCATGGGATGAGAAGGACCCTGGTGTGACTTAGGATGGCCTGGGGATGCTTGTGTAAGAGCTGTCATAAGATTATGATCCGGGAGCAGAGTGATTGTCATGTAACAGGCCAAAATAAAACTTCCTGGAGAGAAAAAAGGGGTTTTAAAACGTTTTTTTGTTTTTATTTTTTGAGTTGGAGTCTTACTCTGCCACCCAGACTGGAGTGCAGTGGCACGCTCCTGGCCACCGCAGCCCCGACCTGCCAGACTCCGGCGATCCTTCTGCCTCAGCCTTCCAAGTAGCTGGAACTACAGGCGCGCCAGCTAATTTTTTATTTATTGTAGAGATGAGGTCTCGCCAAGTTGCCCAACTGGGACTCAAACCTGCAAGCTCAGGCAATCCACTTGCCTTAGCCTCCCAAAGTGCTGGGATTACAGGCTGAGCCACCGAGCCTGGCAAACTTTTTTTTTTTTTTTAACATCGCTCTCAGTTTCTAAATTTTCTCTGTGTTTTTATGATGGAGTTACTTATAAAAAATAAAAACAGTCCTTTTTGTATGCCTTAGTCTATCCCATAGATAAGATACTGAAAACTTGTGGCTCAGTCAAAATTTTGTAAAATAAACATCTTAAATATTAGAGCAGAAGTTCTTCAACTCTTTGGTCTCGAGACCTCTTTACAATTATGGAGAATGGTAAAAAGCTTTTGTTATAGAACTTACAGCTATTGATATTCGTCATGTAAGAAATTTAAACGAAATATTTTTTAAAATATATTTAATTCATTTCTAAATAATGGACACTCCATGTTTATTTGTTTACAAATAACATTAATGGCCAGTGGCTCATGCCTATAATTTCAAAACGTTGGGAGGCCGAGGCAGGAGGATCCCTTGAGGCCAGAAGTTTGAGACCAGCCTGGGCAACATAGTGAGACCCTGACTCTACAAAGAATAAAATATTAGCCAGGCATGGTGGCACCCACCTGTAGTCCCAGCCCCTCATGAGGCCAAGGCGGAAGGATCACCTGAGCCCAGGTGGTTGAGGCTGCAGTGAGCAGTGATCATCACTGCACTCTAGCCTGGGCGACAGTGAGACCCCAACTCAAAAAAAAAAAAATCCATAATATGATAGTGAATGTAAATAATATATTTTTATGAAAAATAATTTTCCACGACAAAACAAAATGTGGTGGTAAGAGTGGCTTTTTTACATTTTTGCTGGGTGGCTAAACCACAACCTGATCCTTACATCTGCTTCAGCATTCACTCTGTTGTGTTATGTTGTTTAGGGTGAAGTCTGAAAAAAATTTGGCTTTGCACAGGTTTGCAGTTCAAAAACAGAGGAGTATTTTAATGACCTCTTCAGATCATTATCGTTATTCTTTGATACCAGGCTGAACTTGATAAATTGTCATTCCTTGAAGATTAATTATAATATGGACTATGAAACTGTATCAGTGAACTTGTTTTATTCTAGTTCCTTAAAAATCCATTGGTCTGTCTTACAATTGGGATGAATCTTTTACCTGTGAATGATTTTATATCATGCATTGGTCTTTTGAAAAATATCGGTTTATCAAGTTATGCAGATCTTAAAAATGCTAACATATTTCACTGCATCATATCAAAAACTCATATTCTTAATATGACCACTGATCTCATTAGAAGAGTCATTAAAATATTGGAAAGCTGTCAAATTATGGTCATAAATACAAGTTTTTCAAAATTCAGATTTTCACTTGAAACCTGGAATTTTATCATTGGCAACAAACACCGTTAGTTGTTTCCCTTGAAGAAACAGGCTCACTTTTCATTTTCCAGAAAATGAAAAATTTCATTCATTTTTCAGAAAATGGCTGCCAAATAAATGCCCACGTCTGAATAACCAAGTTTGTCAGACATTCTTTGAAGCGAAACATGTTCCATGACAAGCAGCTAGTGCAGCTTGTGGTTCAGCCGCCCAGCACTTTCCTTGGCCGCTGCAGGCCTGGGGGCACAGGCGTGTCCTCTGACCCTTCCTGCGTGCCACACAGAGTATCAGAGAGATCTGCTCCAGGGCCGAGAGCCAGTAAAGCGAACGACTTTCTGTCGTCATAGGACTTCCAAGATCACGCTGGCACTTTTGTAAATGCTGAGGGCCTGCGAGGTCAGGAGTACAGTGGCCACTGGTGTCATTTGGTGCTCCTGCCCTGTTCTGTGCTGAGGCACCGGGTGTGAACCCACCATGGGCCATCAGCGTAAACCCAGCGACAGGCACAGAATGTCTCCATAGTATCAGGTTTCCGCCTCCCTGACTCCCTGAAGACCCATGGGCTGCAGGCCACGCGTTGAGCACTGCCACCAGAGGGTCCCGCTGTGTCAGTGCCTAAAACTCTAGAAACACTGGAAATGAGAAGAGCCCCCTCTTGTTCATCTGCTTCCATGCTCTTGTTCTCTCACTAAGCTTATTTTTAAACCCAGCTCGCCCAACAATGGCATTTACATTTAAAGAGACCGGTTACTGATATAGAAAACACATTAAAGTTTTGTTTAAAAACAAGAAAAAGCCCGGCTAGGTGGCTCAGCCTGTAATCCCGCGCCTTGGGAGGCTGAGGTGAGTGAATTGCCTGAGCCCGCGGGTTCGACACCCACCTGGGGAACTTGGCGAGACCTCATCTCTGCAATAAATCAAAAAATTAGCCGGGCGTGGTAGCGCACGCCTGTAGTTCCAGCTACTTGGAAGGCTGAGGCGCAAGGATCGCTGGAGCCCAGCAGGTCGAGGCTGCGGTGGCCGGGAGCGGCCACTGCACTCCAGTCTGGGCGATGGTGTGAGACGCCAACTCAAAAAAAAAAAAAAAAAAAGAATGATATTAGCTGTGTGTTTGTCATTTATGGCTCTTATTGTGTGAAGTTTGTTGTATACCTAGTTATTTGAGAGTTGAACCATCATTGCATTCCTATGATAAATCTCACTTGATCATATGAATGACCTTTTTAATGTGTTGTTGCTGGTATTTTGCTGGTATTTTGCCAGAGATTTTTGCATCTGTGTTCATAAGAGATAATGGCCTGTAGCCTTCTATTTATTGTGTCTTTGACTGGTGTAGGTGCCAGAGTGATAATGGCCTAGTAAAAAGCCTTTGGAAGTATTCGCTTCTTCTTGATTTTTTGGAATAGTTTGAGTGAATTACTATGTGTTTTTCTTTAACTGTTTGGTAAAAGTAAGGAAGAAAACCATCAGATTCTGGGCTTTTCTTTGATAGGAGGCTTTATATGACTGCTTCTATCTTGTCAACTCTTATTGGTACATTCATAATTTGGATTCTTTTCATAATTCAATCTTGGTAGGTTGTATATGTTCAGCAATTTATCTACCCTTAGGTATTCCAATCAATTGGCATACATTTACTTATAATAACCTCTAAAAATCATTTGAATTTCTGCAGTATAATTTTTAATATTTCCTTTTTCATACCTGATTTATTTATTGGTTTTTCTTTCTTTTTTCCTTGGTATGTATAAAATTCTGTCAATTTTGTTTATTTTTCAAAAAAACAACTTTTTCTTTTGTTTTTTGGATTATGTTATTATCAATTTTATTTATTTCTATTCAGATTTTTATTACTTATTTTCTCCTACAAATTTTGATTTTGTTTCTCTTTTGTTTTTCTATTTCTTTTCCATGAGTTATTAAGTTTTTTTATTTAACTGGAAAGTTCATCCTTCAAACTTGATTACCTTCTATATTTAATTGGGTTATTTATCCTCCATGTTCCCCCGATGATCTAATTATACTGGCCTGCCTATAGTAAGAATTCTGTTAGATTGTTTAGTCAGAATCCTCCTTTACCCTTTGATATTTCCTCTTAGTAATTTATTCACCCTCTTCCCCCTATCCTGCTTATTTGCTAAAACTTCCCATGCTGTGTTTGGAGTTGAGTCTGATTTCTCCCCCACACTGCAAAAATCTCATTGCAGGGTCTATTGTGATAGTTACTACCCTGAATAAAATCTGCCTTACCATTTTTAAAAACTGTTATTAATAATGTCTTCATTACAGTATATATCTGACAAAGAATTCATATCTAGAATATTTAACAAATTTTACAAGTTAATGAAGAACAAAATAAATAGAAAAAGGCAAAAATGAATAAGCACTACAAAAGAAAATAAAATGGATAATAAACCTAAACACATTTGAATAATACACAAAATAATAAATAATATGCATAAGAACATTGACTCTCTGTCACCAGATACTTTGCATACACTTAAATATGCAAATTAAAGCCACAGTGAGAGATCACTAAAGTCCCAGAGTAATAGAGATAATTAAAAAATATATTTTAAGGTTGAAACAAGAAGAAATTGAGACCCTAAATAGACCAATAACAATCAAGGAAATTGACTACGTAATAAGAAAACTACCTACAAAAAAAAGCCCTGGACCAG
>CAUYQG010259436.1:0-20610 GCA_963574415.1 Tarsius wallacei
GGCTTGGTAGCTCAGCCTGTAATCCCAGCGCTTTGGGAGGCCGAGGTGAGTGGATTGCCTGAGCCCGCGGGTTTGAGACCCACCTGGGCAACTTGGCGAGACCTCATCTCTACAATAAATAAATAAAAAAAAAAACTAGCCGGGCATGGTAGTGCACGCCTGTAGTTCCAGCTACTTGGAAGGCTGAGGCGGAAGGATCGCCGGAGCCCAGCAGGTCGAGGCTGCGGTGGCCGGGAGCGGCCACTGCACTCCAGTCTGGGCGAATGAGTGAGAGACCAACTCAAAAAAAAAAAAAAAGTACGGATGCAGTGTGAGGTTCAAAGGAACCAATGAATAGAAAACACTTAGAGGGTTTATGCTGTGCCTGGCAGCCTGGCACACGGTGAATACTTAAGTGCTGGTCATTCAAGATGGAAGCTGGTACTACAGTCATGGCATTATGATTACATCATGGAAGCACTACATCCCATCACATGGCTAGCTTTAGAACAAAAAGAAAATCTGTTGATACATATAACAAATATTTATTGAATGCCACTCATATGCCAGATGTTGGCTGGAGGTTTCCCAAAAGGTGTGAGGTATATCGAGATACTGGTCCCTGGACTCTCAGAACAGTGGGTGAGGCCTGGGGAAGACAGAGCCCCTGGACACTGGAGTGTCACTGGAAGTGACCCTGTGGGCTCACCTCAGTGGACAACCCAAATATCACGTTTATGTGCATTGTGAAGAAGGCCAGGAAGCACTAAGTCATGGGCAAGAGGCCAAGTTTCCTGCCCTCATAAAGCTTATCCTCTAGTGAGAGCAGGCAGGCTGTGAACATGTCCACAAACCGTCAAATTATTGCATGTTTATGAATGGCAGGAAGGAACCAAACACAGAGTAGAGAGGGTCAGGGTAAGGCCGTGTGTGTGTGTGTGTGTGTGTGTGTGTGTGTGTGTGTGTGTGTGTGTACGCACGCAGGGGATGGTGAGGAATGGTGGTTTTTGAGACATCGTTAAGACTGATGTCAGCCGGGCTCGGTGGCTCAGCCTGTAATCCTGCGCTTTGGGAGGCTGAGGTGAGTGGATTGCCTGAGACCGCAGGTTCGAGACCCACCTGGGCAACTTGGTGAGACCTCATCTCTACAATAAATCAAAAAATTAGCTGGGCGTGGTAGCACGCGCCTGTAGTTCCAGCTACTTGGAAGGCTGAGTGGAAGGATCGCCGGAGCCCAGCAGGTCGAGGCGTGCCACTGCACTCCAGTCTGGGCAACAGAGTGAGACTCCAACTCAAAAAAAAAAGAAAACAAGACTGATGTCACTTTTGGACAATTTTTCATTGGAGATTCTATAGATTGGATCATAAAACCACAATTTCCTAGATGGAAAGAAAACCTGGCTTCTATTCTTGGCTTTGCCACTAGGCCTCTGGGTGACCTTACACAAGCCACTTGTCTTCTCTCAGGGTCTCATGTCTTCGTCTCTATAATGCAGGGGTTCCCAATCCCCAGGCCGTAGGCCAGTACCAGTCCTTGGCCTGTTAGGAACCGGGCTGCACAGCAGGTGAACAGCAGAGCAAGCAAAGCTTCACCTGTATTTATAGCCCTGCCCACTGCTGCATTACCGCCTGAGTTCCATTTCCCGTCACATCAGCAGTGGCATTAGATTCTCAAGGGAGTGTGAACCCTATCGTGAACTGCACACGCGAGGGATCTAGGCTGTGCACTCCTTGTAAGAATCTAAAGCCCGATGACCTGAGGTGGAGCTGAGGCGGTGACACTAGCACTGGCGATCGACTGCAAATACAGATTAACATAAGCAGTGAGGTTTGACTGCAGAGACCATCATAAATCAATTGCTTGCAGACTCATATTTAAAAACCCTATCAGTGAGTGGCAAGTGAGTTGCTGTACTTCAATTGTACAGCTGTATTGCATGACAGGCTTTAGGTCAGAATCTGGCACTAACTGTAGTTCACACGTGGCTTGCCTGTTATTTTATTGACCAGTCCCCACCTCTTTTTTTTTTTATGGTGAGTTGTATAATTATTTCAGTATATATTACAATGTAACAATAATAGAAATAAAGTGCACAGTAAATGTTATGCACTTGAATCATCCTGAAACAAATCCTCCCCACCCCCGGTTTGTGGAAAAACCATACAAAACTTGTTCCTTATGCCAAAAGGGCTGGGGACTGCTGCTGTGAAGCAAAAAGGTGGATTGACCTAGTAATGCTTCAATGATGAGAATCTGGAAAGCATCTTCAGAAAGAAAACACAAACGTCAAAGGACCCCTGCCTCTTTAACCCCCCCACCTCACCCCCAAATCCTAGGCTGAGAACCACAGGCCCCTAGGGCCTCAGTCCTTTCTGGGATTGTGACTGGTCCTCTCCTCTGAGGAACATGCCTGCAGGGCGGGCAGCCTTACAGGGTGGCTGGGACATCATGATGTTTTGAGTTAAACTGCCAAGGAGGCCAATCAGACTCGGCATAAATAAGAGAACAGGCGAGGCGTAAGGGACACCAAGGTGCAAACACCATGATTGATGGCAACTGGCACTCAGCCCGGGGAACTGGGTGGAGAGGGGAGGGGAGGGCGCTGAGGGAGCGCGAAAGGCCGTGCCTGGTTTGGAAAGGGCAGCTGCCTTTCAGCCTGAGCCAGTCGCCACCACAGGGAGCAGGCCTGGCGCTGCCGATCTCTTTATTTTTCAAGAGAAGTTTTAGATCTGGTTTGGGGAACCTCTTAATTTTCTAATGATGACAACCAACAGTTTTCAGATGCACTGTGGGCCAACAGTTTATGGCTTCCTGCCTACGTGCTCCAGATTGCCAGGTTGAAGATGGAGAAACTGAGGCTAAGAGAAGCTCTTCTATTCTCTGCTCTCCCATCTTTCAGATATTAACAACAGTTACCAGTGCTGGGCTGAGTGCTGAGCACAGCCAGGATCTAGTCCTTCAACTGCAGTCAGAAGGGCAGTGGTTCTCCCAAGATCCCAGTGGACGCAGGGCCCTGGGATCGTCCCAGCCAGTGTCCTAAAAGAAGTGGCCTGCAGAAGTGGCAATCATTTCTCAGACAGCCCCCAAGATCCTGGCCATGTCCATTCTGGAAGCTGGCCCTGCCAGGTTAGATGTGCACCTCAGAGTGCTTCAGGCTTCCAGGGCTGGTTGGTGCCTTGCCTGGAAAACGGCCACGGTGGGCCCTGGCAGGACTGGGTGGAACCCTGCTTGTAAGTGGGGGTCTCCACCCCTGCCACCACTGCCACCACTCCATCCTGGCTGCTTTGGCTGTCCAGTCTCTGCCCCATCCATCTACTCCAAAGCTGGCACAAGGAACACACCTTTGTTCCTGGACAAGTGGGAGTGGCCTGAACCCGTCATTTTGGGGCATACTCCATGTGCACGTCTTTCCCCATCCACCCACAAAGCCACCAGGTTGTGACTTTTTGAATGATCCTTCTCTCCCTCTAAGATTCTTGCACCTTGCCCAAACACTGCTCCTGGCCATCACAGCTGAAATAACCCTTTCAAAGGCAGAGACATCAGAAGAGCTGGCCATAAACAATGCCAGGAGTGTTGGTGGTAATGAAGAACCCTTCCTGAGGTCACTTTGAGAATGGGGTGTTTTGCTTCAGTGGTTAGACCTGGGTTCAAGTCCCATCTTGATTACAGTCTGTGTAATAATATTGGTTAAAACAAATTACCCACTCTACTTTTACAGAAGCACACACGGGACGGAAGACTCTTTCTGGGGACCCAGGAAAGCTATCTGAGGGTAGGTGGTACTTAGACTGGAGCTGAAAGTTAGAACAGGGCCCCAGCGTGCAGCACACTGGCTTTGGAGGCAGATCCCCTGGGTTAAAAGCCCAGGTCTACCACTTATTGGCTGTGTGGCCCTGGGCGAGTGGCTTTATCTCTCTGAGCTTGTTTTCTCCATCTGTAAAATGAGGATGATTATATCAACCTAATTTGCCTGTTTTTAAGATTGTAAACGATAATGCAGCATCTGTGCTTGGAACTGATAATTACTGTAATTATTATTTTGTGAGGCCACTTGGCCTGTTACCTGAGGGCTTCATAGAAGCAACAAGTCTGCAGGTCTTCCAACTACCATCTTCACCCAGAGCTCTACTGTCTTGCTCTGTGGATCGTGGAGTTTTTGTTTGGTCCCAAGCCACTCCTTCCACCATGCCCAGTGGGAGGGAGGCCACTCGGGAGATGTTTACCAGAGTCTCTTCAGGTACCGGAAAGAAAGGGGCCAGGCCCAAGGGAGGAGAAGGAGGGAGAGGAGGGGGAAAGGGGGGGAACTCCAACCCTTGCAACAGTTAAATGCTAATATAGGTGTCAGCAGAGGAAGTGTCTTCTAATGACAGAAGGAACCAAGGGAGTTTTTCAATCATCTCCTGCTTAACACATACAGATGTATTCATAATTATCCCTTGCCTCAGGCCTGGGGGCCCAGGTGGGCTCCAGAAGGCCTGTGTTCCTGCCAGACTAGAGTCCTTAAAGAACATCATGTAGACAATTGGAATGCCATTTATCGTGCAAAACACAATAAAACCCCGAGCTCTCTTCCTGTCTCAGAGACCCATAAATTATGGAAATTATACCTGCCCTAGGCCATGGACATATTGTTTTATTAAAGTGCCGATGAATAAACTTAAGGCTCTTAAAAATGTCCTCTTGGCTTGCATCTGGCACACACCTCCAGCACAGAGCCCCCGCCTGGGTGCATCTGATTAGTCCACAGACGGACTCTGGAAAGTCGAGCTCACTCCAAGCTGCAGGTTCTGCTAGCAAGCTTCAGAGGCAGACTGGAGGTTGCAGGGGCAGTGAGGCCTCCTGACTGGACTTCCCTGAATGATTCTTTTGTCACTAGCACTGCTTCCCAGGCCACTCTTTCTTTGTGGGATGAGCACCAGGCTTGGTGCCCTCCAAGGGGTAGTTGGTTAGGGGTTTGGAGAGGGCTAAATTGTGCTTTCTTCCTCTTATTTTTTTGAGTCAGAGTCTCACTCTGTCATCCATGTTGGAGTGCAGTAGCATGGTCATGGCCACCGCAGCCTGGGCTCAAGTGATCCTTCCGCCTCAGTCTTCCAAGTAGCTGGAACCACAGGCGCGCAGCACCATGCGCAACTGATTTATTGTAGAGATGAGGTCTCGCCAAGTTGCCCAGGCTGGTCTGGTTTCAAACCCCTGGGCTCAGGCTATCCTCTCAACTCTGTCTCCCAAAGTGCTGGGATTATAGGCATGAGCCACCACACCTGGCTCCTCTTATCTTTAAATTTGATCCCTGCAGAGCCTTAAATCTACTCCATCCTGGACTTCTTCCTTCTTCTTCAGAGTTGCTAAGTCTTCAGTTTTCTGTTTACCCTCTCTCTACCCTTCTTTCAAGCCTTGGGCATGGGACATCTCTGAATGCATCTCCCCTTGTGCATCTCTAAAAGGAAAATAACCATGGCATCTACTGTGCACTTTCAGTGGCAAAGAAGCCACTCAATAACACTACCCATCAAGCCGGCCGTGGTGGCTTATGCCTGCAATCCCAGCACTTTGAAAGAGGTGAGAGGACTGCCTGAGCCCAGGAGTTTGAGACCAGCCTGGGCAACATGGTGAGACCTTGTCTCTACCATTAAAAAAGAAAAAAATAGGCCGGGTTTGGTGGTTCAGCCTGTAATCCCAGCACTTTGGGAGCCCGCGGGTTTGAAACCAGCCCAGACAACTTGGCAAGACCTCGTCTCTCCAATAAATCAGAAATTAGCCGGGTGTGGTGGCGCACGCCTGTAGTTCCAGCTACTTGGAAGGCTGAGGCAGAAGGATCTCCAGAGCCCAACAGGTCGAGGCTGTGGTGGCCAGGAGCGTGCCACTGCACTCAGGCTGGGTGACAGAGTGAGACTCCAACTCAAAAAAAAAAAAAAAAATGGCCAGGAGTGGTGGGGTGCATCTAAAGTCCCAGCTACTTGTAAGGGTGAGGTGAAAGGATCACCCAAGCCCAACAGGTCAAGGCACAGCAGCCATGATCAGGCCACTGCACTTCAACCTGGGAGACTACAAAAATAATAATAATGCTAACCATCATTATTACTCCAAACCACTACATCACTGGAAACCAAAGAATAGTCCAGAGGAATAAAGAGGAACTCGTGAAACGTCTCTGGATCGCGTTTGTCTCTCATTTCCCCAAGAGCATCTGGGTGGGTGGGACAGTAAGTACTCAATCGCTTGTAGATTTTAAACTCCAAACACTAGAAACTATTAAAGTAATGCCAGAAGCAGGCCTGCCCCAATATCCTCAGCCATAAGGAACCCCAAGACTGAATCTAAGTGTGGTATGTGCCCAGATGGACTGAGCCGATTAAAAAGACTATGATTCCCAAGTGCCCGTTACGTACCTCATCGGTGAGAGTCCTTGGTCCATCCTAGAGAATGGGACAGGCCGCATGTTCTGGTGACAAGAAAGGGAGGCATACCTACTCTAATAGTTCTAGAGCAGACAAGGCCACGCTGAGTAACATCCTTTGTGCCTTGTTGGGCAGCGACCGATGATCCTGGCAGGCATTTGGAGGTCTCCAAGAGGAACTCAAGTTTGGATTTCACACAGGACCTAAAGGCCATAATTGACTCCCAGAAAACCAAGAACTGGACCCACAGTTCTTGACCTTTCCCCACAACTCCTCTCTTCTTCCCCCACCCCTGCCATTGCTGCTCACTTCCCCCCTACTTATTGGTAATAGGAAAAAACTTTAGTTATTAGATTCTTTTCCAGAAAACAAGAGGCATGTGTTCACATGCTCAAAATGAAGCCCAACTTTCATTGTAACTAGTGGATGAAATTAAAGGTAATTAAGAAGTTTACCAGCTATGGAAACTGAGAAGTGACTGGGTCTCTACCAAGTTTGAGCGTATTGGTGGGGCTATGGGGACAAGGGACTCAAGGCCATTGAATGGATGGAGGCTTCAGAGGTTGACTGGTGTTGTGCAATATGCACCAATCCAGTGAAAACAAGGCAAACGCCAAATGTTTGTTTCGTTTCTTCAAGAGTGTGTGCGCGCGCACGTGTACGTGCATGTGTGCACAAAAACTTGCTTTAGGGGAACCAGAGCACAAAAGGAGAAAAATGGCACCGTTCTTGAAAAACGGACAGATCAGAGTCCCATTTTCCACCTCTACTTCTTCTCAGTTTTGGAGCTTTGTCGTCCATGTCACAAACACACCCCAGGTAGGGAAACTTGCCTGGGCAGGATGTAGCAGCATCTGGCAGTGCTCAGCTTGCCTGAGCAAGTGAAGCTCTCCTCTGAGGGCTCTAATGCTATCCTAGAGGCAGAATGAGGGACAGCCCTAGCCCAGGAAACCCTTCTCCCGTTCAGCACAGTGGCCGGGTGCTCTGCTGGGTAAAAACATCAGGGACGTGAACAAACACACCAGAAACGGCAGTCCTGTGCATATTTAACAATATATATTTATATATATTTTCTAGATCAGTACATTCAGTTTTTAACTTGTTTTTTTCTTCACAAACAGAAGAACTCTTACAATAGTAGACTTTCTAAAATAAATACTATTAAAATAGAGCTTCAAAATAAATATTCTATACAAAGGAAACCTTCTGTGGTAACTTTTGTGGTGGGGTGGAAAGGGGCCACAGTGAAGGGGAAAGTGGAATGGGAATGTGGCAGGGTGGGAGCCTTAAACAGCTTTTCTGTTTGTAACACAAAACCAAACCATGGACAGTGAGGAGAGAAAGCAAGATAAGACGCTGCACGCAGTTACCCACATAAAAAAAAAAAAAAAAAAAAAAAGCAACTCAAGATGCATCATTGACTGTCACAGTAGCAGAAGGCATGACAACACGTGTCAAAGGCATGAACCAAAAGGCTGGCAGGCTTGCGGGATGCCTTAGTGAATTGTACAGTACAGAGCTGCGCTGCCCACACCCAGACACCGCCTTGGGCAGCACAGAAAGAGAACATGATGCTTCAAGGTGACAGTCATCTGGGTTCTGGTCCAGACCAACACCTCTCACATGCACAATCTTGGACAAGTCATTATAGCTACCTGGGCCTCCCTCGATGTGCAATGGCGATCGATGAGGTTGAAAGAACCAGCCACGTATGTGGTCTTCTATCTCCATCAGTTGAGAATGGCCCATGCACTGGAAAGGACTGGTCCGCACCCCCTTCCCACAGAACACTTTCAGATGTGCCCTGTTTCTGCCATTTACATTTATGTGGGAGGCGTTGCTAACCTAGACCCAGTTCTACGTGCTCGCTGGAGCGCTGGCCTCCACACCCACCCTCTGGTTGGAGGGCATAGTCAAGGCCCCCTAGAAGGGTCCTGGATGCAGGCTTGATCTCCCTCCCCCAGTTAAGGCAGGACCCCCACCCACCCCAGGTTTCACAGGAATGGGAACCAGCTGGCGCTTTTTCCAAAAGGTCAAGACAAGGCATAATCCAGCCAAGCGAGGCATTGGTGACATCAACCAGAAGCAGCCACAGAAGTATGTCCTGTTTCTGAGTGCTTGGTCCCGTAGTGGTCCTTCATAGGCCCCAGGGGTGGGGAGAGTCCACAGTCAAAACTTGCTTTATTTTGTTTTTTGACAAGAAGCCAAAAAAAGCAATGCCGAGGGATGGCTATAACAGAGCTGGGGGACCAAAGACGGTCCCTTCACTCCTTCCTGTTACCACTGAGCACACAGAAGCGGACTCTCTGGGAGAGACCCGCACACATCCATCTAGAGGACTACAAGCAAACCAAAAAAGAACAAGCTGAACAGGGAAAGGGGGAAAAAGAAAAAAAGCAAACCAAAACCCAGAAAAATCCGTGTTTACAACTATGTACACAAAAAGTCAGGGTTCAGGAGGCCATCTGCCAGGAAATAAGGTGTATGTCAGTAAAGGGCCAGTGTGGGGTAGGGGTGTGTGTGCGTGTGTGTGTGGTGTGTGTGTGTATACACAGCTTATGTAAATCAACTCTCCACAGAATGGGTGTGCAGACCACCAAGATCACCAAAGTGCAACTTGCCACTGGGTCAAGCGTCCTATGGAGACAACATGGGGTGGGGGGCCGTGGGAACGCTCCAAGGCCTTGCGGGAAGAGTGCACGTGTGCGCCATTGTTTCAGGGCTGCCTCCTCTGAGGAGACCATCTCCAGTCCCTTCAGTACACTTCTGATACATTCAAATCGCAAAAGTGGTTGGCTAAGTGTGTTTCTTCCTACCATTCCCTCTGGAATGTTCGAGAACATCCATACATCCGTCCCAACAGCGGCAAGGGTAGCTACATGAATCAGCCTTCAAAAATGCAGATGCCAAGTTTTCACATTCGCCTTTTACAAGCTAGCAAATGTTACATAAATAAAGCGGAAAATAATATGACCCTCCCCTTCCTCCAATCAATAAATACCTATCTATGGTTACAATTAACTTACTCTAAATCATAAGATGTTACTACTAGTCTTCAAGAAGGAAAAAAAAAAGTCGTGGAGAACCACTGGGTGCCGGCTGATCACAGCTACCTGCCTCACAGCCCCCTTCCTGGAGGCAGCCCCCGCCCGGGCAGAACAAACTGGAATGCCCTGCCTAACTGGCTTCCAATTCCACCCCAGGGCAGCTCTTCTGACCCAGGCCCTGTCCTCTCACTAGAGGAGAAAGCAAAATTCCACAAAAAGCAAAAACCCAACAACAGCTGGGGAGAAAGGACCAGACACGACAGCTTTTGCATGCAACAAGTACCGACCCACTGGACGTGCTGCGCTTTCTGAGTCCTTTAGCACCTTGAAAGAAAGAGTTGCTACGTCTTTGGGGGCTGTCAGGAGGGGGGGGGCGTGGCTATGCAGACAGGGGCCCAACCCAGTGGCCCCTGGAGAATCTTTCCCCCACCCTCTCTCCAGCTCTTCCAAGCTCTGTCGACTCCCCCACCAGAGCTTCCTAGCACTAAAATAGACTCTTTTTCATCACCTCTCTATTTACATTAAAGATACAGACACATCACTATACACAAAAGGCTACGACAGCAAGCAGCGGAATCAGAAGAGAAGCAGCCCAAACCCAGCTCGGCCCAGCGGTCATTCTACCAATGGGAGATGCTGACTCTCTTCTTTGCTGTGAAAATCCTCTTCTTGGTGGGGAGGGGAATTGTGTTCCTTGAGGTTGCTCGCCCCCAGATTTTGAAATCAGCCCTTCCTGGGGGTGGCCCAAAAGGAAGCAAGTTGTTTCGTTATTATTTTTTAAAACACCGTTAGCATCTGGTTTAATTATTCTATAAAAACATAATGACTGGATCCAGAGACCACAGCCTCAGACTCATTGGCAAAATGATATTTGGTCTCGCGTCGGCAGCCCTGGCTTTCTCTAACCGTCAAGTTTCTGGAAAGGATTATCTGAGTAGAGAGAACTCGGGACACGTGGTGGCAGGCGAGTCTGTGACTCGGTGAGAGCCGAAGGAAGGATGGTGTGCTGAGCCGAACGCCCCGAGAGTTAGTGATGAAACCAGAAGGGAGAAACGCACTGCGTGGTGGCTCCGGGGAGGCAGGAGGACCGAGGCTTGGACTAACCGGCAGTCCTCTGTTCTCAGCGGGCTGCCAAGTATATACAACAGGCATTGCTAGGGTGTGCTACACCTTCCCCAAGGCGTGGGGGTCAACTGGAAGGGAGTGGGGGCAGAGAGGAGAAGGCGGCAGAGAAGTCAAGACTCCGAGGGTCTTCAAGGGACCCTGGCACTCAGTTAACAACGTCTCCCAAGCAGCTAGGCTCCTAGGAGAGCCAAAGACAATGGAAAAGAGGGAGAGAGAGGGGAGGGCAGAGGAAGGGCCGGGAAGGCATTCAAGCAGCTGCAACTTCCGGATATGTGTCCACATCTGTGTTCCGTCTTCTGAAAAAAAGAAAAATCCCCCCAGAAACCACACCCTGCCCCTGCCATTGTCTGTCTGACACAAAGTTCCAGGACCCTGAAAAAAGCTCATAGTCCTCTTGCATCCTCCTGGGGAGCAGAGGGGAGGCAGCGGTGGTCTCTGTATCTTCCGGAGCTGTGGGGGGGAGTGGACAGGCCGCTGAGGCCAGCCTCGGGAGGCCAACGCCTCCGGCCTTGCTGTGGTCTTCTCAGACTTCAGAAGGGAATCGGTCTCGGGGGACCGTCAGAAAGGCTTGTCGGGTCTGCTGGCCTTGGCGTCCCCCGCGGCCGCCTTGCAGATGACGCTGTTCGTGTGCTTGCAGCGGCACCCGGGGCGGCGCAGGCGGTCGTAGCCTCGCTGGGCCAGCTTCACGCAGCCGGTGGCCGGCAGGTAGCAGAGCAGGCAGGGCAGCACCAGGGAGAGCGCGCCCATGAAAGACCAGCGCGCGCAGCAGTTGGAGCGGGAGCAGGAGCAGGGGTGGTCGGCACAGGAGCCCTCATCGTCCTCGTTGGTGCAGTGGTAGAAGACGCCCTGCACCAGGCACATGCACGTGCTGTAGTTCACCAGGGTCTGGGCCGAGCACAGGCACTCCTGGTTGCAGACCCAGCAGGAGGGCAACGTCCTGGGGGCCGCACACTCCTTGCACTTGCACTTCCCGCAGGCCTCACACAGCAAGAAGTGCTTGTCCAGCTCGGGCGGGCCTGCGGGGCCCTTGAGGTCCAGCGGCTTGCAGTGGACCGCCTTGGGCTGGACGCGCACGGCCCTGGGGGAGGCCTGGTCGGCCACGGGTGGAGGCGCCATGTGGTCTAGGAGCCGCTGGTCGGAGGAGGTGCTGCTGCTGCTGCTCACCGAGCTGGGGCGCCCGCTGAAGGAGATCCAGTGGTGGGTGACATCCTGGTCACAGCGGGCAGGCCCCGGGGCCAGCTCCTGCAGCCCGCCCCGGCTCCGCTTTGGGCCGGCGTGGGGCGCCAGGCCAGGGTTGTCTATGTAGTCGTTCTCCACATGGCTGGTCTTCATCTGGTCGATGGGCAGGATGGTGAGGGGGTGCTGGAGCCGGCCATGGGGCGTCCGGCCATCAAGCAGGGGCTGGACCATGACTGAGCTGGGAGTCAAGGGGGCGCTCTGTGGGATCGGGGGCTCCATGGGGCCGGAGGTCCTGGGTTGCACGCAGAAACAGGCTTCTAGGGGCCCTGGGGTGGGTGGGGAGAAGGAAGAGAGAATGGATGCTGGGCATCAGTACGCAACCTGTCACACCCACCCCAAAAGGCATCATAGCCCCTCCACGGACTCTCCAGCAACCCCCAAAGCTTAGATGACCAATAATGACAACAACAGTAATAACAGTCACTGGTAGAAATAACACATATGGCGCATTTAAGATGTGGACACACTCTCTTAGGTACCAGACGTATTAAGTCATGACTCTTCCCCATGAGCCTAAAAAGTAACTACTGCTGTCCCCCTTTCTTATTATAAGAAACAAATGTTCAGAGTAACCTGTCCAAAGTCACACAGACCAACCAGTAGCAGGCCTAGAGTCTGAGTTCTCTGGTAATCCCTGCTCCTTATTTAAAGTATACAGCTCAATGGTTATAAGCACAGGATCTGGAATCAGATCCACGTTTGAATTTTCATCTTGGCTGAGCAGTATTGCTGCCAATGAGTTATTTAGTCTGTATGCCTTAGACTCAGTTTTTATCATCTGTAAAATGGGTTTTTCTGAGGACTAAATGAGAAAATGCGTATCCAGTACCTAGCATGTTGCCTGACATGCAGCAAGTACTCAACAATTTGTCACTGACCAAGAGAATAACCGCTTAGGTTTCCTGAGCACTTATACGCATTCCATGCCAAGCATTGTACTGGGTACTGAGGACGTGGTCAACACCACAGACAGCTCTCCGAGCTCCCACAGAGTTTATCAGCTGGATAAACAAAAGCCTTTATTTCAGATATTCACGAGAGAAGGAAGGGCTGTATCTGTTGCCCGTACATCCCTGATATTAACCGATTACTAGCACTTCTGAGAGAACAACCTCCAGCAGCTAGTAACCCTGGGTATGTGGGCTTCTGACAACTCCGAAGGGGAATCCTCGAGGGGCATTCACATCACCCACAAGTGCTGAGCTGAACATTCGGCCTAAACGCTATTTACTAGAATAGCTAAGCCAACCCTGGATCAGTTTCTAATTTCACTGAGAGAGTGTAATTTTAAGTTGGAATCCGGCCAGAGATTCAACTGCAGTGCCTGACACGGAACCCCAGGAAGTCACTTAAATCAAAGAGCGGAAACGGCTTGGTTCAAATTTAGAAAGTGCACATTGTTTTCTATTAGAAGTGCCATTTCCTTGCCTGCTGACCTTTACATTTGGAATTCTGCTGGAGATCAATTTAAAGAAATAGCAACAGAAGGCCAAGACCTCTGCTCAAGGGGACACAATTTGGAATCCGAGGGAAAGATTAGACTCTGGGAAGATTCCACCCCAATCTTAAAAACCCCAGGGGACAGGGAGGGAGGGTAGAAGCGGAAGACAACAGCCCTTAAAACAACAAAAAGACGACCACTGGATTAATGTGATATGGGTGGGGTTTCGGCAAACGCTTTTCCAAGATGTTCCAAGATGTTCTCACTAGGAGAACTGATCCCACCCCTCTGCTATTGGGTTCATCTGGCCTTCCAGGTGCTATATGAGAAAGGGGTATGGATAACGCCCTGTCCCTCTGAATTCAGGACGTGGTTGGTCCACCCCAATATGCCAATCACAGGAGAATGACACCTGGACCCCTGGAACTCATTGGTACTGTAAATGCCTATGAGGAATGGGGTAAAAAGGCATTCAGGACAGCTCAGTATTATACTTGCCCTACTTGGGACAACAGTTAGACCACAAAGAGTTAAAAGTGTGGGAAAAGTGTGGGGAAGAAGAACTTCCTTGGACACTTCGGCTTGTCTAAAATAAAGAGCTAGTTCTAGATAGAAAGCTGCTGAGAGGACTAAAAAGGGGGTTATCCACAGGGCTGTTACCTGTGTATCACCTACACTGCTAATGCAAACAAAAGTTTTCTACAAGGTTCGATGCTCAGTCAACTGATGATTCACACAGGGCACCAGCAATTGGCTTTGCTCCCACGGCCCTGCCTTCTGAAAAAGATGCTGGTATTGCCGGGTGTGATGGCTCACTCCTGTAATCCCAGCACTCTGGGAGGCAGAGGCAAGAGGGTTGCCTGAGCCCAGCCCGGGCAACTAGGCAAGACCTCATCTCTACAATAAAGCAAAAGAGTAGCCAGGAGTGGGGCATTTGCCTGTAGCTCCAGCTACTTGGAAGGATAGCCTGAGCCCAGCAGGTCGAGGCTGCGATGCCCACGAGAGTGCCACTGCACTCCAGCCTGGGTGAGAGTGAGACTCAGACTCAAAAAAAAGATGCTAGTATTTCTTTACAGTTTCTCCTGTCTTGAAGGCCAACCTAGTGGTAGTGCCTGCCCCTATGTTCTCTTTAGATGAAATCGGATCATCCCCTTCACATAGGAGACTTTCTCATGTCAGAGTTGGCTATAAGCATCTGGCAGGTGGCCTCCTGTGAGGGTCCTATAGACAGGGTGGACTGTAGGTGAGCATCTGTGAAAAGGAATTTTTCCAAGGGCCAGGCGGGCGACAGGGCAGGGACCCCAGAGCATGCTGCCCTCTTATTCTGAGGAGGGGTTTCAAGACTTTGCTTCTAGAATAGATGAGTTTGGGGTCAACAGACCAGGATTAAGCACTCCAGGCCCCAGTTCTGGGAACTTTGCTGAAGGAAAAGGTATGACCTGGCATAAGAATGGAAGATGCCATGGTAAGACTGGCACCAGCCAGAACTCTCACCTTGGACAAATACAACACGATTCCCTTATTCCAGAAACCCAAGTCAAGAATACTCTGGGTCCTGCCAACAAAGTGTTGGCGGCAGTTTGAAGCTTATATTGCCTTGTGTAGTTGCATTTTTGTTTCTCAGGACCAGGATTGCAACTGGCTATCTTGCGGGAGAAACAAGTAAAGGCACCTCCCCCCCAAAGCAGATTATCCACTCTGATTTTCCCAATTCATTACGAAGTGTCTTTAAAAAACAGCCACTTTCTTACAGATGAAGGAGGAAGACTGGGCAGTGCTTGGGAATTTTAACAGGCCCTGGAATCAGAAGGCAGATTTCCCAATTCTCAGAAGAATCCCCCCCCAAGAAGCCAGGGGAGAAGCAGCCGCTGTAGGCAATGGGGTGTTGGCAACAGCAGGCTCCCATCACCCTCTAGAAGCAGCTGTCAATATCTGGGCCTGCAGTTGAGGCCAGACGTGGGGGTGGGAGCTCGGCCCACGATGACTCGGCTCTTGTGGGACCTTGCAGCACCCAATGGCTCCGGCAGGCAGATCTTAGGATACATCTTCACCATCATAACCCTGATGTAAAATTCCTTCCGACCACCAGCTCAGCAAAAACCAAGGGCTGGCTCCGCGGTCCCCGCTGGCCTCACCTCCCCATTAGCAGAGACCTTCACAGGAGGGCCTCTAAGAGCCTCAGCTGAATTTATTTGGCTGACAAAGAAAAACAACTTCCTGAGCTGCCTGTTTGATAACCCCTCAGCAGGGCTAAATGATGTCTTTAAAAAAAAAAAAAAAGAAAAATCCAACTCAGTTCGTTAAAAGATCAATCTCTACTCACTGGGCCACACCCAACCTCCAGTTGGAGCAAGGCTGCCGATCTTAAGTGCAGTTTAATATGCACTCTCTGCTTCCCCAGCAAGGAAGGAAGAGATTTACAATATAAATAGGAGAGAGGAGGCCGTGCCTCGCTGAGACAGTTAAGAAGAGACTGATGTCCAATTTGGATGACTTTGGGCAGAGAAACCAAGCCAGCTCTCCACTTAGCTAAGAAGCACCTCTATCAGATTTTAGGTAGCATTCTTACAGACCGTGAGGGAAGGAACTCCTACCTCCACTCAACCTTCTAGTAATAAGTAGTAATCATGGGAGCAGCTAACATTTTCAAAACATTTCCTGGTGACAGGCTCTGTGCTAAGGCCCCAGTGATTTGTTTTCTCATTGAATCCTCACCATACTTAGAAATGGTACCCATTTTGCAGAGGCAGAAGTGGAAGCACAAAGGGTCCTGGAGCTAGAAGTGTTCAAGGCAGGCTTTTAACCCAGATGGCAGAAACTCCAGAGGCGGAAACCTCAACCATCAGCTCACAGTGACTCGCAGAAGGCCTCTATGACCTCCAGGTATTCATGGAAAAGCAGGAAAGCACCAATCACTTTCACAACCATGAATGCTTCCAGCCCCGAGGGAACCTGGTCATCTTCCCAGAGCTCAGTAACCCAACCAGTAGGAAGTGAAGCCAGATAGAGCTTCTCTGTCAGACTGAACCCCAGTGAGGGGAATTTTCAGTGTGCAAGAAGACTGGGGAGTTTGTCATCTGTCACTAGGAAGGCTCAGTTGAGTTCTCACCACTTCCAGTTTAGTGTTCTTTGCCATCCCTTCTGTTCCCTCATCCTCTATGGTGATTTCATTTTCAGCTCCCTTAAAAGTTGAATGGGTTTTACAACGCAGTCCCTGAGGGTAGAAGGGAATCCCCCTCTTCCCCACCTGTCAAGTTGAATTTAAGGGTCCCCAGGGCACCTTCATCTATGGGACTTCCTGGCCCAGGTCTTTTGAGGAAGGGAAGGAGCTAGGGTACAATAAAAGAGAGTCCTAGAATGCTGAAATCAGCAGGATATCGAAAACCCCTGGTGCCTGGTGGATCTGGAAGCACAGAGCCAGCCAATCTGACACTCAGTACATCAGTACCTGTGGGGATGGGTTGAGCAGCAGGCTAGGGCTGGCTGGAAAGAATCAAGAGGCATGTTAGAGGCCCGCACAGGCCGGGCTCAGTGGCTCAGCCTGTAATCCCAGCACTTCGGGAGGTCGAGGCGAGTGGAATGCCTGAGCCCGCGGGTTCAAGACCCACCCGGGCAACTTGGCCAGACCTTGTCTCTACAATAAATCAAAAATGTGCCAGGCGTGGTAGCACGTGCCTGTAGTTCCAGCTACTCGGAAGGCTGAGGCAGAAGGATCGCCGGAGCCCAGCAGGTCGAGGCTGCGGTGGCCAGGAGCGTGCCACTGCACTCCAGTCTGGGTGACAGAGTGAGACTCCAACTCAAAAGACAGGAGAAAAAAAAAGGCCTGTACAATCTCGGGATGCCTGTTCCCACCCACTTCCACCTTCCCCTCGGCTCACCCTAGGAAGGGGAGTTGGGAAATATTGGTAAAACCTGACAGTTGTACTTTGAAAACTACAGCTCAGCTAATGACAAACCCGCCAAGGCTGTGAATGAATGAATGGGTTCCTGCACCACCCCATTCAGTCTCAGCAGGCCCTCCCAGGGAAGGTGTTTAACCCTTTAACAACTCAGAATAAAGGTCTCTGGCTGCCAGAGAACCCGCCCACCACTACTGCTTGGTTCTTTGTGACAATATCCCAGTTTAGATAATTAAGCAGCGACCAAATGATGACTTACTGCTTTAAAAGGACTTTCAAAGGAGGGAGGGAGGGTGGTGAGGGAAGCCAAGGACTTGCCCCTCCCTTCACCCTTCAAAGGAGGACAATCTGCTAAGAATGGCCCCAGTGGGAGAATCTGGCATTTGAAGGCTAGATTTGCCTGGGAATCGTTCTTCCTGTCCTGCTCCAGGAGGTCACCTCTGGTCATCGTCTGTTAGAGAGCGCCAGAGAAAACAGTTGCTTCTCATCACTTCATCCCATCACCGGCTAGCAGTTCAGTTTTCTTCTCTCTTCCCTCTTTCACAGCCAATCACCTGGGCCCAAAGCCCCAGCACATGGAAGGGTGGGAGTCTTGATGGACTCTGGTTTTGGGCTATTTTAGTCAGCTTCAAGGTCTGTGTCACTGTATGACCCTCTCAAACTGAGGTCTGCTCAGATCCTCATAAAGGGAGATTAGAAGCCAAGTCAGAGCTGGGCACAGTGGCTCTTGCCTGTAATCCCACCACTTTGGGAGGCTGGGGCAGGAGATCAGGATCATTTGAGCCTAGGAGTTCGAGACTAGCCTGAGCAACACAGTGAGACCCCATCTCTACAAAAAATAGAAAAATAAGCCAGACATGGTAGTGTGCGTCTGTAGTTCCAGCTACTTAGAAGACTGAGACAGGATAACTGCTTTGAGAGGCTGCAGTGAGCCATGATTGTTTATGCCACTGCACTCCAGCCTGGGTGACAGTGAAACCCTGTCTAAAAAAAAAACAAAAAAACGAAGCTAAGTCAGAAAACAAGGTAGCTAGAAGGAGCCTGCTAACCACTGACCCGAGTCCCTGTGTGTAGGGTGGGACCAGAACTCCAGGCCCCCAGGGGAGGGCTTCCTCCTACAGATACCAAAATCATATAATTTGTCTCCCTCACCTCAAGAAATTGATTTACAAGAATAGATCTTAGCTTGTTCCCGGGACAGGGGCAGGAAATGACTTCCCCTTCCCTCAACCAGAAAAAGACAGACAAGGGAAACTCTTCTGCAAGTGGCCACCTGCCCCACAGGGCCCTTTCTCTCCTCGATAGATCCAGCACATCTGTGCTCCCTCCCCAGTGCCCTTGCTTCCTTCACTGACTGGGCCTGTCCTTGGAAAGAACAATCGTGATCACAGCTGAGCTGTGGAGCCTCTTAAGCCCAGCCACATGTCCTGGATACATTCCCACCGACCTTGTCAGCTGTCTGGATCCACAGGGTGGCCCCAGGCCCCAAGAGCCAAGGACGCCCCACCCTACAACATGCAACATCACGTTTCACCTCCAGCCTTCCTCCCAGGACCCCAGAAACATTGCAGTGTGGCCCTAGTCCTGGTCCCTGTCCTCCAGAGAGGAGTTTGTTCTCTCTACTCTGCAGATGGGGACACTAAGGCCACACTTAGCGGGTGTGGCTAGTTACTCATCTGCTCTGCCTTGGTCTGGTCTAGAAGAAGCAATGTAGCTTTCAGTGTGTTTTCCATTCACCTTCTTCCTCTGACTCTTCAAAAAGTTTAAAAACAAATTCTAATGAGCCATTGCTTTCCCCTGCCGGGGAGATCCAGGTTGGCCATGAGATGGAAGCTTCTTCACACTAGCCATTTTCCTGCCTTAAAAACCCTGTCATAGCTGGGCTCGGTGGCTCAGCCTGTAATCCCACGCTTTGGGAGACTGAGGTGAGTGGACTGCCTGAGCCCGCGGGTTCGAGACCCGCTTGGGCAACTTGGCGAGACCTCATCTCTACAATACATCAAAAAATTAGCCGGGCGTGGTAGCGCATGCCTGTAGTTTCAGCTACTTGGAAGGCTGAGGCGGAAGGATCGCCGGGCGACAGAGTGAGACTCCAACTCAAAAAAACAAAAACAAAAAAACAAAAAAAAAACCCTGTCATGTGTACATTTGAAACCCCCAAAATTCAACTTTATCCTCAAATCCAAAGGCTTGGGCAAGAACCCTAACCCAGATTGTCATCTCAAGAGAACTTCCACCTCAAAAGGGGCCGGATGACAAGCACTCTGGGTTTAGAACCCAACTGAACATAATTCTCCAAGACACACCAAACTTTCCTGAATAAAGAGGCAGACTCCTTCCGAGGTCTTCTGGGTACCAACACCCAGAACTATGGGCGGGGGTTGGGGGGGTTGATGATGTCACAACAAGGGACTTTTAGCAGTGACAACTGGAATCCACATGTGACCCCAAAGCATTAAACCCCAGGGCACTACACCTCAAGGGCCACTTCGCAAAGTATTAATGGGTTATTTTCCTTCCTTAATCTTTAAACCACCGACTTTCAAATTTTGGAACAAAAAAGCTACCTTAATTTGTTATTCAAGAAAGAAGGTCAAACTCCTGGGCATCTGCAATGTCAGCTTTACCAAAGGGAGGGGAAATCCAGAATATAAGCTGGACAGAGCAGAATTCCAAAGACAAGACCCTCATCGCTCCACGATTCTGGAAGGATGCAGACAAAAGTGACACTTGTGAGCTCCCAGTGTCCACTCGTTCCCAGCCTCTGCCTTGTGTTCCATCTCTCCCCCCATCAAAGCTTTAGCGAGATGCTGCCATTTCAGAGGGAGATCTGGAAAGGCCATAGGGCTGGGCAGTAGGGCTTTTACACCCCACAAACAGGGAGTGACTGCCCATAACCAACAGATAGCTTCTGAGTCTCCTTCACCACAGCTGGATCAATATTTCTCCATTGAGATTTCAGAAATCTGCTACCAAAGCGCACCCCACCCCCACCACCGGTACTGGCCAGACTGATGAGTGTGCACTGTTCACCACGTTGGAATTCATCCAGAGCCTGGCAGCACGTGAAGACCCTCTGAAGGGATGGGAAGGAGAGAAAAATGAGATTTCACGATGGACATCTCTACAAGTTCTTTCCCACCCTTCTGAGGTGGGGGGACACCAACTGCAGCCCTCCCATTGCTAGCCTGACCCACACCTGCACTACAGGAAAAAAAAAAAAAAGCTGAAAATTTCAGATGTTTATGCTCCATTTGTGTGAAGACCCAGAGAACTCTAAACATTGTGAAATCCACCGGTGCAATATTGGGTAGGGCCTCAGGTCAGACTGAGCTTATTAAGAGGTTGATAAACCCACAATCCCCAACTGCTCTGAGCCTTTTACCTTCCAGCCCCGAGTCCCTAAGAGGCTCGTCAGAAAGCCTAGTGCCTCCTCAGCCACCCAGACAGACCCGCGGGGGGGGGGGGGGGGGGGGGGGGG
>CAUYQG010259439.1:0-14447 GCA_963574415.1 Tarsius wallacei
AAAACCTTACTGAAAATAATAACAAAACATCTCTTAACACTTCACCATAATATTTAGTGACACAGGAATGATGCATGGGATTGTCTCTATCTCTTTTTTTTTTTTTTTTTTGGGGTGGGGTCTCGCGCGGGATTCAAGACTGGAGTGCAGTGGCCGCGCCCGGCCCCCGCCGCCACGACCTGCTGGGCTCCGGCGATCCTTCCACCCCAGCCTTCCAAGTAGCTGGAACTACAGGCGCGCGCTACCACGCCCGGCTGATTTTTTTTTTATTTGTTGTAGAGATGAGGTCTCGCTTGCCCAAGCGGGTCTCGAACCCGCGGGCTCAGGCAATCCACTCACCTCAGCCTCCCAAAGGCGCGGGATTACAGGCTGAGCCACCGAGCCTGGCTTCTGACTATCTCTTAACAGCTTTGGAAATGTTGTTATATACCTGCAGATTTACTAAAAGGCAAATTTTTACTAGATTCGGAAGATTTATAGACATTAAAATTTTGTGCTGAAATATTAGTTCCCCCTTAGGAGAGTGAAGAGCAATGGGGATTTTAAATTGTAGTAAAACCTAGCATTGAAATAATTTTGTTCTGCTTTGCTGTTAAATGGTTTTATAAAGGTTTATCATGGCTTTAGTGCATCTAAGTCTTCAAACACACCAAGTATTTCCATGATTCAAATTATTTGCCTTTACTAGCTTTATGAGTTCTGATTTCTAGCTCTTCAGATCAATGGAAGGAATGGAGTTGAATGTTTATTAAATACAGATTAAATGTGTTATGTAATATAGTCTGTCTGACTCCACTTCTAGCCAAAATGAACATGTGCATTCCAGCAGAATTAAAATCCATAAAATTTTCACCAATGCTCAGTAAAACTGTTTGATTTTTCTCATTTGATGGAACAAAGCTGAGCTTGATCAAACAACTACCCAGCAGGCTCCTCTACCCTCCCCCCCCAACCAATCCTCTTTGATTTTTCTAGATTCATTTCTACAACTCAGCCACAAATTGGAAGTTGGATTGATTCATTTCACCCTGGGATTGTTCAGATAGGTCACACAGGTGGCTTTGCTTTGATTCTTCCTTTTATTTTTGGCACTGGGATTAGTTCTTTTCTGTTTCTATCACCACTCGTTATCTCCCCCACTGAGCTTCTCTTTCTTCTGAAGCTCCAGTACTTAAAGTAGGATGAGACATTTTTACCTCACTGTTTTTATCATACCAACAATACATCTATCTGTAATGTGAGCCCACCTGTGATTTATACCACCAGAACTCAAACTTAACTGTCCATGAAATGTATTGTATATTGTTTGATTCATTTACACCATACCATGCAGACCCTGTGTTAAATTGTAAATTTATTTTCACATTGTTTTTAGAGTGAGTCATTGGTCATAGTTCATATGCAAATATGGAGCTAGCTGGCTCTTCTCTGAGAATTTTTTACTGCTTTATAAAATTTAGAATTTGAAATGTTCTGAAACTCTGTTCAGTCTCCCTAATGGTCATGCTTTATTCTTCATTTGGAAAATGTGTTTAGTTTTTCTAGACAAATTCTAGTAAGATAATTATGTTAGCACTCTCTTTTCATTTTTTTAAATGGAAAAGTTTTCTGCCATATGTCATGCTAATTATAAGTTGATCAAGCAACATGAAATCTACTAGGCAGAAGTTCAGGTGGCCTATTTCAGAATTGAATCCTATTTTACTGCTTCTTAGATTGATGCCTGGAATAACCAGTGCTTCACTGTGTGGCTACTTTAAGAACTTACTAATTGGCATATACCACCCCAGACTAGTCTAGCTTCCTTTCTATCCTGTTGTTCAATAGACCATTAGCAACTATTGTATTCCATTAATATCTATTTTAGTAAAGAACTAGAAAAGCCTGTGTTGCAGACAGACAGCCTGTAGTTTCTGAGAGCACTATTATACTTGACTGGAAACTATCTGGGTGTATTTTCAAGTAGTATATTGTC
Source organism: Tarsius wallacei (assembly GCA_963574415.1). NCBI lineage: Eukaryota > Metazoa > Chordata > Mammalia > Primates > Tarsiidae > Tarsius > Tarsius wallacei. The sequence goes on from CAUYQG010259439.1 coordinate 1,976, forward strand.
AACTATTTGAAATTGAGGGAAGATTATTTTAGCATACTTATGTAAACTGCGTTTGCCTTTATTTATTTTATCAAGGGAAAAACACATTCTTGTAAATGTACTTATTAATCACAACTCAATTCAAATTAAAAGTATGTACTTCGGTTTTATTATACAAATATTTATTTGATTGATAGGTTGTATAGCAGAGTATTTTGTTGTATCAAGCCTTTGATAGAGACAATGACATAGACCATCCACTCACTTACTAGCTAAAAGAAATACACCATCAAAAAACATGAGCATAATTGTTATAGATTTTAATATTGGAGTTAAGAGTATTGACATAATATATAGGTCTTCAGTTTCAATTGTATATATCATCTATGTTACTGTTATTTGTTAGCCACACTATGTGTACAGTATTTTCCATAGCACATAGATCATACTTCATTCATTAGGGGATTATTATGCTTACCCAGTATAGATTATGTTCTTCCTAAGTATACTTTCCTCTTGCCCATTACAAATTATTTAGCATAGATTTTATTTGAATAATAGTATCATGTCAATGAATTTGATATTAAATATTTTGAGTTCTAAGCATTTGAAGGTAGATGATTGTATGTTGTAAGTTCTGAGTAAACAAAAGCTCTTCTCATCATCAATATTGCCTTCACTTCTGTCCACCTTTGCAGCCTTCGTTCTCAGCACTTCTGAACAACTCTTGAGGATTACAGAGGTTCAGAAAAGTGTGTAATGAACAGGAACACACTGGTGCTAATGCATCTCTATTATAAGTCTTTGATAAAGACTCTTTGGTACATTTTAGGTACAAAAATATTTCTCAACTCTTCTAATTGTATTCATTCTCACATTCTTAGAGGTCAAGGGAGTTTTCTAAATATAGGTAATAAAGTTTTAAACTCCTAACTGTTTAACAGTCTTTTGTATCACACCTAATTTGCTTTGCATTTTAAGTGTTGGTCACTGACATGGAATTATTTATGAAAAAAATAGGGTGAAACATTTTTAAAAATCTTTACAGTTGAATATATTTTAAAATAGGCTTTTTCGAATCTGATGTGCTCTTTAAGTTTGTCAAGCTAATGTCTAACACTGGAAACTACTGTGAAAAGATTCTAACTTTGAAAAAGGAAAGAAAACAAAATAAAGCAAACAATCAAACAAACAAAATGATTGTCAGTTTCAAGTGGTATATATTGTCTTCATTTTATTTATTTATTTGCTTGTTTATTTATTTAAGTTGGAATCTCTTTCTGTTGCCCAAGCTGGAGTGCAATGGTCCACTCACAGCTACTGCAGCTTCACAGGCGATCTTTCTGCCTCAGCCTTCTAAATGGCTGGAATTACAGATGCGCTCCACTATGCCTGGCTAATTTTTTTTAATTGTAAATAGGAGACCTTGCTAAGTCGCCAATGCTAGTCTCAAATTATTGGAGTCAAACAATTCTCTCACGTCTACCTCAAAAAGTGCTCAAATTACAAGCGTGAGCTACTGTGCCTGGCGTTGGCTTAATTTATTTAGAAATCATTCAACTGGCCTTCAAAATTAGTAAAGTAATAATATATTAAGTTTACAGAATGTTCATATGGAGAAGTTTTAAGCTAACAATGAGCCTTTATAAAACAAAATAAAGCTGTTTAATTTACAACCCACTGACTTACAGATAAGAAGTTTTCAATCAATTTTAACCATTTCTGATGAAAACAAAGATAATTTTAACTTACTAAACCTCCACAACTTTGAATGTCACAAAAATAAATATAGAATTGTGAATCATATTTTTGCATTATGATGGCACTTGAAATAATACATCAGTCCTCAAAGGTGAAATTTGCCAGCTGTATTGAACACACAGTTACTTGTACTTCTGTAAACCCACTTTTCAAATGTTAACATCCATAGGTTTGTTTATTTTATAGAAATAAGATTTATTGTTAATTGTGCAATAAGTTAATTGATACTAATAATCATAACTCATATTTATTCCATGATTACTTTGTGTCAATCACAGTCCTGAGAATTTACTATGTATAATTTATAGATACATTATTGCTGGCCTGTGAAGAAGGTGTCATTAATTTTTCTAGTTTACAAAAGAGCAAAATGAGGCATAGAGATGTAGACCAACTTCACCAAATCTAATATATTTCTCTTTCTTTATGCATTGATGACTTAATATAACTTAGTAGTATTAAAAAAACCCTTCATAAAATAGCAAGATTTGTCTGCATCAGCATGAAACAATACAAAAATATAGTAATGTAAAATAATGATTAGACAAAAATTATAATAACCAAAATATCTGTTAAAAACCTAGGAATTATTTAAGCCAAGAATACAGAAGATATACATGAAAAAATGTGAATGTTAATAAAAACATAGAAAATAATGTGAATAAATGTGAACAAAACATATTTCATGTTGGGATGGGACACTCGTTCCTAAAATCTCTATATTAGTAGATACGGTTTTCATTTTATAATTAAAGGAAAACAATAAGAAGGGAGGGAAAAAGTAATTTTTAGGTTTTTATAATCTATGTTTTTGACTTCTTATAAAGATCATATTATAAATTAAAATCACCTTCTACAAAGCAAAAGAAACCATCAAGAGAGCAGGGAGACAGCCCACAGAATGTGAAAAAAATATTTGCCAACTTTATATCTGATCTACAAGGAACTCAAACGCGCTGAAAGGAAAAAAACAAACAGCCCCATTAAAAAGTGGGCAAAAGACATGAATAGACATTTCTCAAAAGAAGATATATGGGCAGCCAACAGTCACATAAAAATGTACTCAGCCTCACTAATCATCAGAGAAATGCAAATCAAAACCACATTGAGATACCACCTAACCCCAGTAAGAATGGCCATCATTAATAAAACAAACAACAGATGCTGGCAAGGATGCGAAGAAAAAGGAACACTTCTACACTACTGGTGGGGATGCAAACTAGTGCAACCTCTTTGAAAGTCAATGTGGCAATTTCTGAAAGAATTAGAAATTGACCTTCCATATGACCCAGCAATCTCCCTATTGGGAATATATCCAGAGGAACTCAAATCATTCTACAAAAAAAATAACTGCACACGCATGTTTGTTGCAGCTCTATTCACAATAGAAAAACATGGAACCAACCATGCTGCCTATTGAAGGTGGAATGGATTAAAAAATGTGGTACATGTACACAATGAAATATTATGTAGCCATAAAGAAGAACAAACGTGAACTTTGCAGCAACTTGAATGGATTTAGAGTTGATCATGCTCAGTGATCTATCACAGAAACAAAGAACAGAGTGCCATATGTTCTCACTCATAAGTGGACCTTGAACAATTATCATAATACTGTAAGAAAGGGATTGGCAGTAGTGGGAAACTGCTAGGGGAGTGGGTTGGGATTGGCAGTTGAAGGAAACTGCCAGGAGAGGGAGGGGCACACCTCACCAACAAAGGTACCTGCATAATCAACATTTGTATACCTAACCCTGAATTGTACCCCACATCTTTATAATAAAATAAAATAAAAAATAAATTAAAATCAATATTTTATAGATGAGAATCTGGGGTATACAGACAGTGCATTAATAAGACAAGGTCAAACAACATGCAGATAATAGGACTGATATATGAATTCAATATGCCTTAGCTATTTCAAACATTTATTAAAAATTTTTTAGAATAAAGGAATAAACATCCCAACTCACAAATTCTTAATTACTATACTATATTGTGTCATGTCTTCTTTTATACTCTGCATTTCAGTATAGTCATACTTTAGATTTTATCATCATTCCAAATCTCCATATCAAAACTTTAACATTCAATATTCTCCTCTATGACAATCCCTTTGCTTCTCTTCATTTGAGTCAGAATTCTGTAAAATCTATGTTCATACCCAACATGACTTCTAATTCTGTAAATTTTTAAATTTTTTTATGTTTATCACCCTCTTTGCTCCACTCCTCTAACCATATTGAGTTCTCATCTGGCATTTCAGCCACATACTTATAGAACACAAGAATGTCACTTCGCTTTTTGTCATTTTTATACTGCCCATTTTGCCTCATTCTTTCCATTTCCATTCTAGAGTATAGAACAAATGTTTACAAAAGGTGTATGAGGTCATAATGATTGGTATTCTCTGAAGACAATATTAATAGTAGGCAGAATCAATCTCCTAGGAGAAAGAAAATCTCAAGGTTAACGTGGAAATAGGAAGTGACAGTAAATTCAGGAATAATAGAATTGATAAATTAGAGTATGAAAAGAAGTAAAGAGGGAAAGAAAAAGAGAAAATAAACAAGAAAAGGAAACAAATAATGAGAGAAACCACAACTGAAGAACAATTTCTTTTTCTCAGCACCAAGAATAACAAAAGTCAAGATCAAAGCTAATAGACAAAAAATATGGTATTACATCAAAGGTGGTCTCCTGATTTCCCACTCCTGACTAACTCATCTGTATGAATCATACCTAATGTTTTAATGAAATGCAAATTCCATAAAAAGTATTAGGTTTCCATTTGGTGCAAAACTGCATATGTTCTAGATAGTTCCACCTTGGGAGAAGGTCTGGGAAGTAGTTTAGGAAGAAACGATGCTGTAGGCAAACAATGAGATCATAAAGAGTAAGAATACAAAGTATGTATAAATGAACTAACTTTGCCTCTCTCTAGAGAGATAATATAATCTTGCTGGTATATGGTTGTTTATTGGATTTGGGGTTGGAACCAGTGTTAAATTGCTTATTATGAAGTGGTAGATCTATTTTGTTTAATTTGTTTCTAGTAGCATTAATGCACATAAGAAAACGCAAAATGAAAAAAAATATGTAAATATATGCTCACTCTTTTATTATGCCAAGCAGGCATTCATGGTACAAGTAACTTGCTAGCTTTATTAATTTTCCTGCCCTTGTTATCAGCTTGGAAGACTGGTTTTACCCAGAAGAATATTTTACACACTTTTCATTACCATTTGGCATTACTTTTTCAAGTCTGGAAACTCTGAATTAAGAAACAAGTTTGTAAGATTTATTTATTTATTATTAATTAATTCAATCACTCATCTATTAATTTATTTAAAATATTTTTTAAAATACCTACCAAGTTTCAAATATTGTGCCAGATGCTAGAGATGAAAAATAATAATGATACAGTTCCTGACTTCAAAAAAAAAGTTTGTTCCTTCCTTGAGTACTCTACCTTAGACATATAGGAGATGGCTGTTCCCTGTGTATCCTATTCTTGTATTCTTTAGCAGTTTTGTGGCAGGCAGAAAAATAGGCCCTCAAGGATGTCCACCCCTAAGCTCTCTGGAACCTGTGAATATATTACTTCACTTAGAAAAAGAAAATTTACATATGTGATTAAGTGTATCGACTCTGAGGTTACCTTGGATTATATAGGTGGGTTCAATCTAATTACACAAATTCCTTAAAATAAAGAAACTACCCCAGCTGTAGTCAGAGATATAATGAGAGCAGGAAGATCAGGAAAAATGCAACGTGAGGATTTAAAACATGACTAGCCTTGATGATGAAAGAAGAGGCTTATGAGGCAAAAAGTGCAGGTGGCCTCTCAAAGCTAGAAAGGCAAAGAAATGCATTCTCCACTAGAAAGCATGCCTTCCTGATATCTTGATTTTAGCTCAAAAAAATCAGATTTTTGACCAACTGAATTAAAAGATAGTAAATTTTATTGTTTTCACTTAAGTTTATTGTAATTTGTTATAGAAACAAGAGAAAATTAATGCAGGGGTTTTTTTTACTGCTTAGTTGTAATTCTGCTTTTTGAATATATTAAGTTACTATTTTAATTTTATTTTTTTATATTATTTTTATATTCAAATTAGTAATTGATTATTATCTCCCACCTGACCAGAATTAGTGCTTGTACTGGTTTCAGGAGATAGACCCTTTAGAATAGAAGTTTAGTATTTATTTGATCATGATCTTGTTTTTAAGCTCAAGATTCAAATCTTTTCTCATGGAAATTGGAATTCTTATAATCCATGATATATAATGAAGTCATAAGAAATAGACCTTTTTCCATCATTTATTGTGATAATGTGCCAAGTAAAAAAAGTGTCTTGGGACCCAATCGACTACTATTCCAAGTGATTGTGTAGCAGTGGTAATGATATAGCTATTATAGCATCTTCACTAGAATATCTCAAAAATAAATTCCTAGCTCATGTTCTTTAATTCTCAGCTAAAGTCAGTCTGAAAATCAGAAAGCAGATTTATCTATTTTTTGATTTCAGTTATCTCATTAGTATCACATTGCTTTGTCAGATATCTCATTGATTTATCAGATATCTCACTGATATCTTTTTGATTTCTTAGCTATTATATTATTATATAATTGATATCAGAGATTCCAGATTTAAGGTTACTTCACGAAGCTGTAGGTAGCACTGTCAGATTACTTGGTTAGTGGACTAAAATTTGAATTCAATTGCTGCCAATAATAATCGAGATTAATATTTCCAAACTCTTAGGCACAATGTCATGAGAAAATTGACAAGCCTTGAGGACATAGGAATTCGATTTTACAGAAATTAAAGTCTTAAGAATATAGGAATGTCAGCAAGCATTGATTATATGGGACTTGCAAACTTACTCTAAATACCTCCTCTAAGGAATTACTAAAGATACTCCCTTCACTAAATCACAGAGAAATACATGGGGTCAAACATTTCTATTATTGATATTATTCCCCGGTATAGCCCAGATATGGCTGTTGGGATACTATTATTAAGATAAGCTTCCTGATTTCAATGGAACAATGGATTCCCGAGCAAATATGACCATCAAAGGCAAGGTTAGCACATCATCCATTAAGGGCAATAGTGATGTACCAGTGGTCAGAATAAAATAAATGGAAAGCCCAATAAATCATAGATGTGCAAACTATGGCTCAAGGGCCAAATCGAATTCTCCTTTAATTAGACTGTTTGCCTTTCCCTGCAAAAAGACAGATCTTGAAGAATCTCCATGGAGTATAGTAAACATAATCATGGGATGAATCCAGTTGAAGCCTCTATTCCAAATTCAGTATCTTTACTGGAGCAAATCAGAATAGGCAGTTGCTATTTAGCTGTTGACCTGCCTAACGCATTTTTCTCTGTATCCATTGACAAGTACTACTAGCAGCATTTTGCTTTTACCTGGTAGGACTAATGGAATACCTCCATATTCTAGACTCAGGGCCACATAAATTCTCCTGCTCTTTGCCATAATATCATCTACAGAGATAGATCTTCATCTACTTGATATTCTGCAAATGTCATACTGGTTCTCTAATTGATAACATCATGCTGACTGGAGCTAATAAGCAGAAAAGTAGCAAATACATAGTTTATATGCCTTAATAATACTAGAGAATGGTAAAAATCTCATGAAAGTTTAAAGCCTATCAAGTCAAATATATATATATTATACATATTATGTAATATATATATATTTCAATGATCTGGAGCAAATCAAGGTTTCCCCTGTTAAAGACAATTTGCTGCACTTTGCACTATTGTTCACAGAAAAATACAAAAGAGGCACAGTATTTGGCAGCTCTTTTGAATTTTAAAAGAAAAAAGCTATATTTAGCGTGCTACTTAGACATATTTAAAAATTCATCCATAAGTCTGATAGTTTCAAGATAAGTCTTTGCAGCAATTCCAGGCTGCAGGGAACACTGCTCTACTACTCAAGCTTTACAATGTAGCAGATATAATGAGACAAGATATGTCTGTGGAAAAACACTATGTTGCATAAACTTTCTGGCAAGCACCAATAACAGATCACAGTGCAGAAATCAAGAATTGTAGAACAAATCTATGCTCTCTTTTGTAGATAACTATCCTTCTTTTAAGAAACAATGTCTGTGACTTCTTGCTTTGTCCTGAACTTCTGTAGAGACTAAATATTTAACTATGGGACATCAATTGATCATTCATGCCAAACTGTCCACTATGTATGTGGTGCTATATGACCTATCTAGTCATAACATTTGTCACTTACAAAAGCAATCGATCATAAATCTTATTAAGAAACTTCTAGGACATTCTGAAAGGTATGGGCTAAAGTGAAACCAACTCCTTCTACAGTGCCTCTTCTATCACAATCTTCAGGAGAATTTCTACTGAGGAAGAAAAAAATTCAGTCTAGTTTACAGAGATATCTATACAATATGCTACTACCATATAATAATACACACCTCAAATTCTAGTACCCTACTCAGGAGTAACCCTAAAGTAGAATGATGAAAGAAGGTCCTCCCAGTGAGCAGAAAGTTGTGAAGTATATCTGTTTTAAGAGAGGTGATTAGACATACAAATATACACGAATTCTTCAGCAGCTGCTAACACTTCGGCTGGATAGTCACAAATCAGAGGAAATAGGAATGAGAGACTGTTTCCAAGAAAGTCTATGAAAGAGATATATGCATGGATCTTTATAATGCACACACTGTGAAGATAGTTATGTCTCACGTGCATGCCACCCAAAATGCAGCCACTGCTAAACAGGCTCATAATAATTAGGTAGACAAAATGATGAGTTCTGTGGATATTGGTCAACATCTTTTCCCAGAATCTCCAGTTCTTGATTAGTGGGCCAAAATGAAGTGACCATAGTGGCAGAGATGGAGGCTGTAGATTGACTCAACATAAAGGACGTATCTTTACCAACCAAGTAATGTTTAATAGGATTATGACAGAATTCAAGGAGTAATTTAATATAGACAGAAATGGATAAATTTACTCAAGGGACTCAATTTCTTCTCAATTTGGAGAACAAGTGATAACATGATTATATTAACTATAGCTCTATCTTATTAGGCAGATATATAAAGTTGTTTTGTTATTGTAACCAAAAGAATGGACTATGCCATTTACCAACTTTTGCTGGGTGTCTAATGTAACAAAGCAGAGACAATCACTGGCTCCTAAAATGGCACTATTTCCCAGGGGGCTAGCCAGCAATAGTGATAGATTAATTGCATTAAACTTAATTCATTATAAAGGGGTCAAAGGCCCTTCTTGCTTGGAATAGACACATACTCAGTATGCAAAATTGCTTTCCAGATAAACAATTCTTCTGTCTGCATAACTACCCACAATCTCACAGAATTTCTTATTCACCATCATGACATTTTGCACAAAATTTGTTTCTAATCAAGAAACTCAATTCATAGCTAATAACATGCAGTAAAGCCTCGAGCCCATGGAAACAGCTGATCTTACCATATAATTTGCCACCTAGAATCAAGTGTCTAATTGGAAAGTGTAATCACTTATAAAAACTCAAGATATGATACCAGCTGGGGGAAATTAAACTTCTCTTAGAAGATACTATATATGCTTTAAATCAGAATCAAAGGATGATAGTGGACGGGACTCCTCTCACTATTACACGTATTAAGTCACTAATTAAACTTTTTCTTTCTCTTCCAAAACTCTGAGTTTTGCTGATTTAAAGGTCTCAGTTCCCAAGTGAGGAAGCCTTACACCATGGGGGACACAACAATGTTTCCAATAAATTGTAAATATTAGAGTCTTGATGTCACTGAACTAAAAGGCAGAAAAAGGGGTTTCCCTACTGACTGGAGTGATTGAGACCAATTAGCAAGAAAAAATTGGGTAGGTGCTACACAATCAGGGAAAAGATACATACATCTAGAAGCCAGGAAATTCTCTGAGATACTTTTTAGTACTTAAAATAAAAATTAGAAAACTACATAAAGCCAAAAATGCCAGGAAAATTGGGCCATTAGACCCCTTGAGAATGCAGTTTAGGTTTACGTTAACAGGTAAAAACTCCAATCAGCTAAGGTTCTTGCCAAGGGCCAGGAAACACAGAATGGCAGCAGAAGGTAGTCAACACCATTTACAGGCCAGTGATATACTTGAACCAGCTATAAATTGAGACAGTGGTTTTATTTTCTCCTTGCTTGTTTATTTATGTGTTTATTGATAATGTTTATTTTACCTCCTTGTATTAATTTATATAAATGTTGTCACAGGTTAATCTTACAATTTTGTGTTTAGATAAAACAATGTTTAATAAGATTATAACAGAATTTAAGGAGTAATTGAATATAGATAGAAATGGATAAAATGGCCCAAAGGACTCAGTTTCTTCTCATTTTGGAGAACAGGTGACAACTTGATTATACTAACTATGGCTCTATCTTATTAAGTGGACATATAAAGTTGTTTTGTTTATTGTAACAAAAAAAATGAACTATGCCAATAACAACTTTTTGCCTCTCAGTTACAAATTTCTCTCTCTTTTCTCTGTTTATAATACTAAATATGAATCCTGTGAAAATTTTGTCTTTGCCAGCTGGTATAATGCTAAGCTTTATAAGTGAAAAGCACAAGAAGATTGTCTTAAGATAAATGGTTCTAGCTCTGGAGCACTTTTGCTCCTGTCCCCACAGTGTATAGCTGCCATTGGTATACAGGGCATCCAGTGGTACTCACTCCTCACATGAGTTTTATGACATTCTGTAGGGGGCAGGGAGGAATTCCAACAGAGCCCCAGCTGGTGGCTTGCCAACAAGACTTATCAGGTCCCCAATGAACGGCTTCTCAGCAAGTCTTAGTGGTACACCTCAGGAAGCATCCCAACAAGTTTTTCTGGTGCTCCAATGAGTGACTTCTAATCATATCACTCCCAAGAAGGCAATTTCCACTTGTGAGTCCTTGCCAGTAGCACCATAGCTAAATTCTCTACCATCCAATGGGTTTACAACCACATTTTTTCATAAACTTCAGCCTATGAAGGCAAGTGAGTCTTTTCTATCGTTTTTATTTTTTTATTATACTTTCTAATCACTAAAAGTGTGGCTGCTCCTTATACATGCTATTATAGTATTCTTTGGTTGTCTTTACCTCTGCTACTAATCATCTTTTAAATTTAATTCTTTGGATTAACTGTTCTATATTCGTATCTGTCTTTTGACTGGACTCTGACTAATGCATATATTCATTAAATATAAGCTGTATTAAAACAATAATCTAGTTTGTTTTGTTTCCTCCTGTATCCCATGAATTGAACAGTGTCTGCAATAGAGCAGCATATCAATAAATGTTGAGGTAATTAAAGTATTGGTCTATTAGATATTATAATGTGAAAACAATACATTAGTCTAAGATGGTATTTAAGTTGTTTATATAAGAACCTGAGTAGATGATAAAGTTGTTGCTTGAGAGAAATCAGAAGAAACAAGTTGGGTTCATATGGTCATAGGAAGCCACAGATTTTGAATATTTATCAGCAAATGAATATAGTATATAATCTAACCAGAGTGTGTAAATGAGGAGCTTGTCCTGGAAAATATCACTACTTAAAGGATTGGCAGAGAAAGTAAAAATTGTATGAGATGCAGCAGTTAGAAGAAAAAGTATAGGGGAATGGTGATGTGGAAACAAAAAGTTTCCCGGTTCTTTATCTTAGCCACCACCCAATGTCACATTTATCACAGATAAATTGGTATCTCATGCTGGGAAATGAATACTATTCACAAGAATCTATCTTGCAATAGAATAATAACTAAATGTTTGCAAGCATAGTTCTTCATGTAATTTTTTAAGTGAATGGTATTCAAGAAGAAGAAGAAGCTGAAATAAAAAGCATGGAAAACTTATTCAGGAAATAATTTAAGAAAACTTTCCTGGTAGTGAGAGAGATTTAGGTATCTAGATACAAGAAACTCAGAAAACTGCTGGAAGATACATTGCAAGAAACACCTCACCAAAGTATAAAGCATCAGACTATCTAAACTCAACATGAAAGAAAATATCCTAAAGACATCGAGAGAGAAGGGCCTACTTCCATATAAAGGAAATGATATCAGACTAACGACAGACTTCTCAGCAAAAACCCCACAAGCCAGAAGAGATTAGGAATCTGTTTTCAACCTCCTTAAAGAAAAAAATGCTAGGTAAGAATTTTATATCCTGCTGAACTAAGCTTCATAAATAAAAGATAAATAAAGTCCTTCCTTAAAAAGAAATACTAAGGAAATTTGTTACTATTAGACAAGCCCTTTAATAAATTCTCAAAATATTCCATGCTCATGGATTGGAAGAATCAACCTTGCTAAGATGTCCATTCTACCTAAGACAATCTACAGATTTAATGCAATGCCCATTAAATTACCAGCAACATTCTTCTCAGACCTAGGAACATCAATACAGGAATTTATATGGAAACATAAATGACCACAAATAGCCAAAACAATCCTCAGCAAAAAAAAAAAAAAGCAGGAGGTATCATACTCCCAGACTTTAAACCTCATTATAAAGCTACAATAATCAAAATAGCCTGACATTGGTACAAGAGCAGGCACATAAACCAATAGAATAGAATTGAGATTCCAGGAGCAAAACCTCAATTTCTCAACCAACTCATCTTCGACAAAGCCTCCACCACCAACCACTGGGGAGAGGAGAACCTA
>CAUYQG010259446.1:0-12868 GCA_963574415.1 Tarsius wallacei
TATTTTCCACCCCTGTGCATTTGAATTAATAGACTGAGGCCAACAGGGGTCGGTGGCTCAGCCTGTAATCCCGCGCCTTGGGAGGCTGAGGTGAGTGGATTGCCTGAGTCTGCGGGTTCGAGACCCACCTGGGCAACTTGGTGAGACCTCATCTCTACAATAAATCAAAAAAAATTAGCCGGGAGTGGTAGCACGCGCATGTAGTTCCAGCTACTTGGAAGGCTGAGGTGGAAGGATCGCCGGAGCCCAGCAGGTCGAGGCTGCGGTGGCCGGGAGTGGCCACTGCACTCCAGTCTGGGCGACAGAGTGAGACCCCAACTCAAAAAAAAAAAAAATAGACTGAGGCTTTATGAAATGTAAATCTAAACTGGCTCAGGCATTTTGTGCTGAGTGAGAAGCAGAAGGGAGAGAATTCTATGTGGCCTGTACTTGGAATGTAATCAGAGGTTGAATAGGGATGTCCAAGGGTCGAGGCTGATGAACTACAAATGTGAGCTGGTAAAGAATAGTAAGACCTGGGGGTGGGATTGACAGTAATGGGAATCTGCTGGAGTGGGGGACACTCATCAACAAGGGTACCTGCATAATGAACATTTGTATACCTAACCCTGAATTGTACCCTACATATTTAAAATAAAAAAAATTTCTTAAAAAGAATAATAAGACCAAACTCTGGGTTTAGCTCCCATTGAGAAACATCTTCACCCTTTTGGCTTAACCCTTTTAGGGATTCTCTTATACAGCTGAAACACACACACTATCCTTTAAATGTGAGGCTTAGCCAGGCGCGGTGGTTTACGCCTATAATCCCAGCACTTTGGGAGGTGGAGGCAAGTGGATTGCCTGAGCCCATGGGTTCTAGACCAGCCTGGGCAACATGGCAAGACCTCATCTCTACAATAAACCAAAAAATTAGCTGGGAGTGGTTGCACACCCTGTGGTTCCAACTACTTGGAAGGTTAATACAAAAGGATTGCCTGAGCCCAGCAGGTCAAGGTTGTGGTTGTTGCAGTCATGCCACTGCACTCCAGTCTGGGCAATAGAGTGAGACTCTGACTCAAAAAATTAAAAAATTGCCGGGCTCGGTGGCTCAGCCTGTAATCCCACGCCTTGGGAAGCTGAGGTAAGTGGATTGCCTCAGCCCGTGGGTTCGAGACCCACCTGGGCAACTTGGCGAGACCTCATCTCTACGATAAATCAAAAATTAGCTGGGTGTGGTAGCGCGTGCCTGTAGTTCCAGCTACTTTGAAGACTGAGGCGGCAGGATCGCTGGAGCCCAGCAGGTCGAGGCTGTGGTGACCGGGAGCAGCCACTGCACTCCAGTTTGGGCGACAGAGTGAGACTCCAACTCAAAAAAAAATAAAAATAAAAAATAGGCTGGGCTCCATGGCTTAACCTGTAATCCCAGCACTTTGGGGGGCTGAGGCGAATGGATTGCCTGGGCCCATGGGTTTGAGTCCAACCCCGGGCAACTTGTTGAGACCTCGTCTCTACAGTAAATCAAAATCAAAATTAGCTGGGCATGGTAGCGCATGCCTGTAGTTCCAGCTACTTGGAAGGCTGAGGTGGAAGGATTGCCTAAGCCCAGCAGGTCGACACTAGGGTAGTCGTGAGTGTGCTATTGCACTCCAGCGTGGGCGACAGAGTGAGACTCCAACTCAAAAAATAAATAAATGGATGGATTAAAGTAAAATAAGATGCTTTTCGGGGGCTAGCCAGGGCTTTCAGCATACTCCAGGGTTTTCCCCTGTTTGGGACCCCAGCACTGCCAAACAGAAGCTTCCCTGTAGTCTGTCCCATATCTTTCTATTTGTGAATATTACCGAATATATTTAAATTTCAGAATCTTTTTTCCCCCTGACATGCTCTTAATACCAAGGAAAAAGGACAAGTATTCAGGTGTTTTCTGGAGGAAAAAGAATGGATATAGGTGAAACAGTGCCACATTTATGATTTGAGCAAACAGTGGGTTGTTTAGAGAGCTGCCTTGAACATGAAATCAAAAAGATTTTCTGCTGTCACGTTGGTAAGGACAGACTTAAGAAAGAGATTAAGGTGTCTTGCATTCTCATAAAGTAAGAACTATCCTAAGTATTTTTGCATAGATTTCAGCAGAGAGAATATATCTTACCCTTGTAATTAGATTTTAAAATTGTTAGGATAGGCAGAGTGACTCACGCCTGTAATACCAGCACTTTGGAAGGTGGAGGCAAGGGAATTGCTTGAGCAAAGGGGTTCGAGACCGGTCTGAGCAACATGGTGAGACCTCCTCTCTACAATAAGTCAAAAAATTAGTTGGGCATGGTGGTGCATGTCTGTGGTTCTAGCTACTTGGAAGGCTGAAGCAGAAGGATCGCCTGAGCCCAGCAGGTCAAGGCTGCGGTGGCTATGAGCATGCTACTGCACTCCAGCCTGGACAACAGAGTGAAACTCTGGCTCCAAAAAAAAAAAATTATATTTGCATAGGATTTTTTTTGTTTTTGTTGTTGTTTCTGACAAGCAGTTTGTTTCTGACATTGGCCCTTTCTGACTTTTAATGTCCTCTCTTTCCTTGTTCACTCTGCACTGTTCTTTTAAACTTTACATGTGGAAGCATGATCCAAGAAAAGCCTGCCCATCTTTACCTCCAGGGGTTGGCCAGATTTGATAGGCCACCTCGGCAATTAGCCCCAAGTCAACAAGTAGCTCTCTTACATAAGGATCCTGATTCTTGTCAAATAATGTTGCCATGCCAGGGTTAAGTAGAGGACAAGGAACCCCTCTAAATTTAGCATCTAATTGACAGCCATCAAGAGTGAGGCCTTGAAGTTAAACCCTTGGAGATCTAGGGTTTTACTGTCTTTCATGTGTCTGGGAAATGTATCCTTCTTTCTTAGAACACTGCTTTTCAGCTTGGCCTGGATTTGGCAAATTTTCCCTTTCTAACTTACAAATCATCTCTTTATATTTAAACTTGAAACCCTTAACAATCCTACAAGAATACTGACTGGTCTCTCGGCCAGTAGTGATTTATTTATTTGGCCTATTGACTTCATGAGATTCTGTTTTGATAATAATGTACTCATAATAACAATAGCTATAGTTAATTCTGTGTGCCAGGTACTATACATTCATTACCTCATTATTTTTCTCAATAATGCTATGAGATCAGTATTTTCTCCATCAATATCTAAGGAAGGAAGACTGAGGCGGAAGGATTGCCGGAGCCCAGCAGGTCGAGGCTGCAGTGGCCGAGAACATGCCACTGCACTCCAGTCTGGGCAACGGAGTGAGACTCCAACTCAAAAAAACATATATATATTTCTCTCTAAGGAAAACAGCTCAGAGATGTTAATTAATTGTCTAAGGTTACTTAGCTGTAAATAGCTGCACTGAGACTTGAACCCAGGTCTTTCTGACATCAGAGCTCATACTCTTTCACTGTGCCACACTGCCCTTAGCTGGATTAATGACGACCTATTCTTTGTGCATGGCAGGGAAGAAGACAGTAGGGAGGACATGAGTATCAGACCCAAGGATTCTAGACAGATGGGGTTCCTGCTTCTCTTCCATCTTGCTTCAAACTTTTACTTAGTTCCTGTAGAGCCTAGGATAGTTCCTGATGAGAGCTAAATTTATAATAAAGAAGTTCTTGTTTATTTGCATTTTGGGCCAAAAGTGTAATATTGGATTAGAACTGGGCATTTTATAATCCAGTGCTGGTACACGTGCCTTTTTTGTAATCCAGTACTGGTGAGTTATTGATTGCACAAAATAAATATGTAAATAATTTGTATTACCTGCTGGAAAACCACCAGCCGTTTATATTTATCAACAGATTACTTTTGTGTAGTCAGAGTAAGACAATAGCTCTTTATCTCTTTTTTTTTTTTCTTATCCTTTAATGACTCAGACAAGGTTGGGGATCAAAGGAACTTTTTTCCTGTTTTTTGGGGGGGTTTTTTGCCAGGATATTTGAAGGTGGCAAAAGAAAGGAATATACCAGAGTATATTAACAGTTCTAATATTAGTTCTGCCACTGATGAAATGTGTCACCTTGGAAAAGTCACTGTACCCTAGTTTTCTTATCTATAAAATACGGAGTTTATACTAGCTGATTTCTGTTTACCCTTTCCCATTTTAGAGTTCAGTCTTCTTTCTACCCATTAATTAAATGGAAAATTTGGATCAAGTGAACATTTGAGTTAAGCTTCTATAGCAGAAATTTTCTGTCCCTTCTGTGAGCTCTGTTTGAAAACAGTATTAAGAAGTTCAACTGAATCTACAACCTGGGCTTCCAACCTGCTATGAAGTGGCCTACCTTTTAGACATTCCTGGATGATTATAAGGTTAACTATAGTTAATTATACTAGTTACTTTTATTTTTTTTTCAAGTTGGAGTCTCACTCCGTTGCCCAGACTGGAGTGCAGTGGCCGCTCCCGGCCACCGCAGCCTCGACCTGCTGGGCTCCAGCGATCCTTCCGCCTCAGCCTTCCAAGTAGCTGGAATTACAGGTGCACGCTACCATGCCTGGCTAATTTTTGATTTATTGTAGAGATGAGGTCTCGCCAAGTTGCCCAGGCAGGTCTCGAACCCGTGGGCTCAGGCAGTCCACTCACCTCAGCCTCCCAAGGTGCGGGATTACAGGCTGAGCCACCGAGCCCGGCTACTAGTTACTTTTTGAAGAAGGTTTTTGTGTGGGGTCTGCAGAAAAAACTGTTTCTTCTGCATGTCTTTCCCATTTCAGAAACCTGTGTTTGAAAATACCAATAATGCTTATATTTTTAGCTATTCTTATTTCTCCATTCATTTGCTGGAGGGCAGGGTTCTTGTCCTACTCAAATTCTGTATCCCTAGTTACTAAAAGCCAGAATACAGCTCAGTAAACATGAAGTAAGTAAATAATTGCTGTAGCCAGGCGCAGTGGCTCACACCTGTTTCCCAGCACTTTGGGAGGCGAGGCAAGAGAATTGCCTTAGTCCAGGTCTTCGAGACCAGCCTGGGCAACTTGGCAAGACCTTGTCTCTACAGTTAATCAAAAAATTAGCCAGGGCTGGGCTCGGTGGCTCAGCCTGTAATCCTAGTACTTTGGGAGGTCGAGGCAAGTAGATTGCCTGAACCCACAGGTTCAGACCAGCCTGGGTAACTTGGCAAGACCTTGTCTCTACAGTAAATCAAAAATTAGCCGGGCATGGTAGCACACACCTGTAGCTCCCACTACTTGGAAGACTGAGGTGGAAGGATCACCGGAGCCCAGCAGGTCGACGCAGGGGTGGCCATGAGTGTACCACTGCACTCCAGCCTGGGTGACAGAGTGAGACTCCAACTCAAAAAAAAAATTGTTGCTTCTGTTTCCCTTAAAAAACCATGCCTCTGCTCTACCTCTAGTTCTAGGAGGCCTTACCCTTGCTCTTTATGATACTTTGCAGGTTTGTGTATGTGTGGGATACCACAAGCAGGAGAATACTGTATAAGCTGCCTGGCCATGCTGGCTCCATCAATGAAGTGGCTTTCCATCCTGACGAGCCCATCAGTAAGTGTGTCCTAACTATGAGAAAAGGGAAACTGGGAATCTCCCCAGAGGGACCCTGGGAATACAGAGTCAAAAGTGGGTGTCTGTTTATGTGAATTTCCAAGCAAACAGTCTTTATGAGTATCAGTGACAGTCTCACCATTGTTGTCATAAGTGGTGAGAGTAAGAGCAATGTTCATTTTCACCTCAATCTCAGAGGGAGGTTGGTTACTCTGTTTAGTTCTTTTGAATTTACTTGCTTCAAGTCTGTGCTTCAGTGATGTGTTTGAATAAAGCAATGGTGTTTCGTTATATATAAATTGCAACTAAAATTTTTTTGGCTGGCTATACCAAATAATTTAAGCCTAGAGTTTAAGGAGAAAATGTAACTTTCTTCAGTGCTAAATATAACAAGCAGAAGCACATTTATAAAATGACTTGACTGGCATAGACATAGATTTTTCTCTTCTAGAACAACTGGGAATTTCTTTTTCTTGGGGTTTGACTGACAAGGAACATCAGGATTTAGAGCCTCATAATGTATTTCCCATAGCACAGTCACCCTCATGGTTTTGAGAAGAGTTAGATTGAAAAACCAGGCTACAATTTCCTGTGCATGGTGTTTAGGAGGGGAATTTAAGCTAAATCCAATTGCTCTTTTATACCAAAATTGGCTCTTGACACAAGAGCCCTTGAGCACCAAGTCTCCTTGAGCCTTCATTATTTCCAGCTATCTTCTGTCTTTTTTATCTCAGTTCTCTCAGCATCCAGTGACAAGAGACTGTATATGGGAGAGATTCAGTGAAAATATGGAATGGAAGACTCCAAGGCTGCTTGACTTTTGAGACCTCAGACTGCATAAGTGACGTCAAATGTTGCCCAGGCTAGCATCCTCCCTTCAGATGACCATCACTAGCAAGAAACAGAGGAGCCAGTGGCCATATTCCAAAAACCACTTCTAACCCGTTTCACCAGGATAATTAAGGCAAGCTCCCAGTGGCCTCTAAAAACCACCTGCCAGATTTCAGGGACTGTTTTGGTAGGGTTTTTTTAGTTTGTTTGGGTGGTTTTTTGTTTTGTTTTTTTCCTTTTTAAAAAATAAATAAATAGTAAGTTTTCTCCAAAGGGACAGATACTGATTTGTTTGTAGTTCCCTGGTTTCTAATCCAGGCTGAATGTGACAAATTTGTTGGTTGGGTGTCTTTTTTTGGGGAGGGGGGTATTCAGTAACTGGCTTGTATGATATTTTCTTTCTGTGTTTCTCTGAGTTATTTTGTATTAAAAGCCAAATAGATGCCTTTTTACAAGAGCCATGTGGATTGGATTTATTGCTGTCTTTTCTCTGAGGCTTGATTGCTACACATCAGAGTAGAGCATGATGTAGCTAGGGGATACAATCCATTTAGACTTCCAGCCGGGCTCGGTGACTCAGCCTGTAATCCCGTGCTTTGGGAGGCTGAAGCGAGTGGATTGCCGGGTTCGAGACCCACCTGAGCAGCTTGGTGAGATCTCATCTCTACAATAAATCAAAAAATTAGCCGGGCCTTGTAGCACACGCATGTAGTTCCAGCTACTGGGAGGCTGAGGCGGAAGGATCGCCGGAGCCCAGCAGGTTGAGACTGCAGTGGCCTCTCCCGGCCACTGTACTCCAGTCTGGGTGACAGAGTAAGACTCCGACTCAAAAAAAAAAAGAAAACTTCTGAGAAACTGTTTGCTTGGATTCCTCCCCACCTTTTGTGTTTTTAGGTTTACTCACTCCTGTGAAATTCCCAGGGAATCATTACTTATCAGTAACAAATACTTTTCTCCTACTAGAAGCCAAGCAGCCAAGAGGAGAGATGGTCTTAAAGACAGCTTTTTGTACTTGCACACGACCTTTGATGAACAGAGTCTATTTTTACTTTGCTTCCTGCCAAAAAATACTTTTCTGAGTAGCAGTCCCTACAATCAGGCTCCTGAATTAGGCAGATTTCAGGCAGTCTCGGCTGGTAGAAGTGATGCTCGTGGGAATGCTGCATCAAACTCAACTCAAATGGAATATGAGAATGTTTTGGTGTGACTTGGCCATGACAACATCTGAGACTTTTATCTGTTTTTTGTATAAACAGATAAGAACATTAAGAAATGCTATGTGGGCTGGTCTCAGTGGCTCAGCCTGTAATCCCAGCACTTTGGGAGGCCAAGGCGAGTAATTTGTCTGAGCCTGCGGGTTCAAGACCAGCCCGGGCAACTTGGCGAGACCTCATCTCTACAATAAATCAAAAAAATTAGCCAAGCGTGGTAGCGCATGCCTGTAGATTCAGCCACTTGGGAGGCTGAGGCGGAAGGATCGCCGGAGCCCAGCAGGTCAACGCTGGGGTAGGCGTGAGTGTGCCACTGCACTTCAGCCTGGGTGACAGAGTGAGACTCCAACTCAAAAAAAGAAAGAAATACTATATGGCTGGGTGTGGTGGCTCATGCCTATAATCCCAGAACTTTGGGAAGTGGAGATGAGAGGATTACCTGAGCCCAGGGGTTCGAGACCAGCCTGGGCAACTTAGCGAGACCTCATCTCTACAGTAAATTAAAAAATTAGCCAAGTGTGATGGCATGCGCCTGTAGTTCCAGCTACTTGGAAAGCTGAGGTGGAGAGATCACTTGAACCCAGCAGGTTGAGACTGCAGCAGCTGTGAGTGTGCCACTAAACTCCAGCCTGGGTGACAGAGTGAGGCTCCAACTCAAAAAAAAAGGCGGGGGGAGAAATGCTATGAGTTGCCTCTGCCACTAAGATTACTGTTTTCCTGGATCACTGGGGAGTGGAATGTGTTTTTCTAAATCTCCTATCTCATTACAAAGAGGTCTTCACAGCTCCAACTTGTACTGGGCATGTTGGTTTTGTTGTTGTTGTTGTTTGGGTTTTGTTTTGTTTTGTTTTTGAGTCAAAGTCCTACTCTGTTGCCCTGGCTGGAGTGCAGTGGTACGCTCACAGCCACTGCAGCCTCAACCTGCTGGGCTCAGGCGATCATTCCGCCTCAGCCTTCCAAGTAGCTGGAACTACAGGTGCACACCACACACCCAGCTAAGTTTTTTGATTTACTGTAGAGACGAGGTCTTGCCAAGTTGCCCAGCTGGGCTGGCCTTGAACCCCTGGACTCAGGTGATCCTTTCCCCTCCACCTCCCAAAGTGCTGGGATTCAGGCGTGAGCCAATGTGCCCAGCAGCATTTGGTTTTGTACTTTTAGCTCACAAACCTGAATCATCTATCTTAAGTTAAAGGGAGGATATTACCCTGGGTTTGAGGCATACTTATTCAGCAAACACACCAACCAACACCTATTATGTTGCAGGCATGATAATTGTTGCTGAGGACAAAGATAAATAAGGTACTGTCCTTGCCATCTTGAGAAATGCACAGGCCAGTAGAAAAAACCATCTCAAATTAATTACTTTTTTAAGTGAGCACATGCCAAAGATTTATTTAACTCATTAATGTAGGAGCCAGCAGGATGGTAAAGCTCTCAAACCAATTACTTTTAATACAGTGAATGAAGTTTGAACAAAGTGCACTGGAAGCACAGAAGGAAGCAATTTATTGTGCCTGTGAGAGTTAAGGAAGTTTCACAGACTACGTGATAATGCTTAGCTTGGGACTTGGAGAATGAGTAGGGCTCGCCAGGTGGACAAAGAACATATTCATTTCAAGAATGAGAAGGCACAACCTTGAAAGTGTGGAACCTTTCATGAATGAAAAGAGCTCGAGTGTGCTTCGAGACGGGGAGCAGCAAACAGTTAAGTTGTGATACTTTGGGGTACAAAGATCCCATGTTCAAGTAAGTTTGGGAAAGGCAGAGTTAAATAAAGTAAAGCTCTGCCTGGGCAACTTGGCGAGACCTCATCTCTACAATAAATCAAAAACTAGCCGGGCGTGGTAGCGTGCGCCTGTAGTTCCAGCTACTTGGAAGGCTGAGGCGGAAGGATCGCCGGAGCCCAGCAGGTCAAGGCTGCGGTGGCCACTGCACTCCAGTCTGGGTGACAGAGTGAGACTCCAACTCAAAAAAAAAAAAAAAAAATTTTTTTTGGCCTGAGCAATTATTATATATATGATTATACCCTTAACCAGAGAGATTCTGCCAAAGACAGCATGCAAGCTGCTTTTCACACCTCCAGCAGTATCACAGGTCCACATACAGGCAGAACATCTGTCTTAATCTGTTTTGCATTGCTATAAAGGAATACCTGAGGCTGGATCATTTATAAAGAGAAGAGGTTTATATGGCTCATGGTTCTGCAGGCTGTACAAGAAGCATGGCACCAGCATCTGCTTCTGGTGAGGACCTCAAGAAGTTTCCAGTTATGGTGGAAGATGAAAGGGAAGCAGGCATGTCACATGACAAGAGAAGGAGCAAGAGAAGAAGAGAAATGCCATGCTCTTCTAACCAGCCCTTGTGTAAACTAAGAGCTAGGACTCATTACCACATGGAGGGCACCAAGCTATTCACGAGGGATATGCCTACATGACCCAAACACTTCCCATTAGGCCTCACCTCCAACACTGGGGATCAAATTTCAACATACACTTTGGAGGGGACAGATATCCAAACTATATCGGCCTCGCTAATACAAAACCCTGAGTGCCCCAAAATTCAAAAATTTGACTGCCAGCATGATGCTACAATACTTCATGTTAACTTCATGTCACAGTGAAAGCATTTCATACACAGATTATTAAAATACTGTATAAAATTACCTTCAGGCTATATATAAAAGATGTACATGAAACACTCATCCCCAAGATGATATGTATATGCAAATATTCCAAAATTCAAAACAATTCTGGTCCCAAGTATTTTGGATAAGGGATATTCAACTTTTACTTGAAAATTGGTCCAGTCCCCTCTACCTACCCTCTTCTTGACTTGAGATAAAACAAGACTTGAACCTTGACGCTGCACTTTTTTTTTTTTTTTTTTTGAGTTGGAGTCTCACTCTGTCACCCAGACTGGAGTGCGGTGGCACGCTCCCGGCCACCGCAGCCTGGACCTGCTGGGCTCCAGCGATCCTTCCGCCTCAGCCTTCCAAGTAGCTGGAACTACAGGCGCGCAATACCACACCCGGCTAATTTTTTTGATTTATTGTAGAGATGAGGTCTCACCAAGTTGCCCAGGCAGGTCTCGAAACCGCAGGCTCCCAAAGCGCGGGATTACAGGCTGAGCCACCGAGCCTGGCCGACACTGCACTTTTAAAAGCCTACCAGTCCCTTGAGAAGTTGGCAGTGATTGGGAAGAACTGAGACCCCGGAGACTGCAAGGGCTTTCCTCTAACCTTATCCTCTTCAGTCCTCCCAAGTGCCTTTTTCAAGAGGCTGGATAGGAGCCATTAGCAGGAAATAGCAGCACCACTTAAAATTTGAAGAAAATAGAAGCCCCAGCCTGGGGAATAAGGATTTGAGTATAAAACATCCCCAGAGGGTGCAAATTGTATTCTCACTTTGGGAGAGATAGATTGCTCCCGAATGAGTAATGGCATCTCTGGTTTTCAGTTAATTTCCCTTTATGACTTCCACAGTCTCTGGCACTTAATACTGTTGGCACTTGAAGAGCCAATTCTCTCCCTTCCCCTTCCCAACTCCTCCCCCACTCCCTCCCCCACTGTGTGGCTGAGTTTTGTAGGCTGAATTTTCAGGGAAGTCATTTTTCCATTTTGTTTGGCCTTCCTGATATAATTATTTTTTCTCCTACCCTGTATCCCTAATCCCATGTAGTCCTAACCCACTAATCAGTTTATTTACAAGCCAACCCATCAAAACACAGGTTTGTGCTGTCTTCCCTCACCCACTTTCTCTGGTTGTGCAGAAATGGTTGATGCCTTTTCAGGTAAGAGAAGCTAATCCCTGGAGACCATGAGCCTACAGAAGTTACACAAGGATGAGTCTCATAGGGAGGCAGATCCAGGCCTCCAGATATTGTCTACTGTTCCCAGTAAATAGATAATAGGCAGAGTTGTTGGTTTCAAAGACAAGAATTATCTTTTGCAGAGTCTGGGTCTAGTTAGTAGCTAGGAAGAGCAATAGCTAGGTCTCTTATCAGAGTTGCTTCTTCGCAGCAAAACTACAGAGTAGTTGCTTCTTTCTGATGGACTACAGTCCTCTGCTTATTAATATCTCAAGGTAGGAGGATGAGATATAGTTAAGAGAGCTCTGAGCAATTTGGAGCTGTGGGCAGTTGGGCCTTAGAAAAAGGCTGTCAGGCCATATGGGTGAGAACAGGATTGCTTCTTTCAAGAGACTTTGGGGCTTGACAACTGACATCCCAGGACAAAAGGAGGGGCCTGAATTAAAATTGGCAGCCTGTGTTCCTGTGGGACCAAATGAAACCAAGTCTGAGCTCTGAGCCTGCCCTCTGATCAGTTGTCTCTGCACACCAGACACAATGATTCTTCTCTGAAAGAGTCCTGCATGGACACACCCACCCTCTGCTTCAAGCCCTGGAGGTACCAAACTTCTTTCCTCTAGGCTTCAACTTCTTTTCTTCACTTGACGCTGCACCCCACCTAGCCTCTTGCTTTCTTCTTTAACTTAGATCTTTTAGAGCAGTACTCCTCAACCTGGGGCAATTTGGCCTCCTAGGGAATACTTGGCTATGCCTGGAGATACCTGTTGGGGTGCTATGGGCATGGTAAAGACCAGAGATGCACAAAGAATTAGCTACTCCAAAATGTCATTAGTGATGCTGTTGAGAATCCCTTCTCTAAAGCATTGATTCTCAAAGTGTGGTCCCTGGACCAACAGCATCAACATCACTGACTGGAATTGAATTTCTAGAGCACCACTGAGACCTACTGACTAAGAAACTTTTAGCGGAGAGAAGCGTTCGACAGTCTGTGTTTTAACAAATCTTCCAGGTGATTCTGATGCAAGTTTGAGAACAATCGTTCTACAGGCCCAGAAAATTTAAATATTTCCTAGAAGAGCCACAGAGTCTTCTCTTGTTTACTCATTAACGATTATCCTTAACTGTTAGCTGTGTTTGTATTTTGTTTAATGGAGATGGGGTGTCACTATGTTGTCCAGGCTGGTGTCAACTCCTGAGTTAAGTAATCCTCCTACCTCAGCCTCCCAAGTAGCTAGGATTACAGGTGTGCACTATCACACCCAGCAACTATTAGCTGTTCTTTTTGGTTTAGTGCTATACGTGCCTTATCTCACTTGATTCTCACATACAAGGCAACAAGTTCAAAGAGGAGAAGTAACTTATCCAAGATAATCCAGTCAGGAAGTGCCCAAGCCAGAATGTAAACCTAGCCCAGATCTCTTACCCCATCACCACAGTGTAGGCCTTAGTGGATTTTAACCTTGAGGGCACATTAGAATCTCCTGGGGAACCTTTTTTTTTTTTTTT